>JAQFZC010006385.1:0-12605 GCA_034695205.1 Dicyrtoma fusca
TACAAGTTCAAGCTGTGAATGACTTTTTTAGTAGCAGCCGGAAGAAAACGAAGCAGTTAGATGATGATTTGCCATATTACAAGTACTACAGCAATACAACGAAAAAATCAGATACTAATGATTGTTGTTCAAACTCGATGTATGGATATGATAGCACAGAAGCTAAGGAAATGTACTACCAACCAGTCATGAAAAAAGAAACAAAACCCTCTAATCGGCCAGTAAAACACGAGCAGAACAGCAAACTAAAACCAGCAACCAATAACGTTGAGCTTTCGTCCAAGACTGTGCACAGTGATTTGACGAAACCTAATATAAGTGTCATAAAAAGACTGCAAAGCAAATTAAAAGATATAATAAAACAGCCTACAGCTTTACTTCATAGATATGTCAAAGAATTTAACAGCGAAAAAATAGTGCAAGAAGATGAAATTCCAAGAAATCAGAACAACACAAGCAATTTAAAAGCAACATCTCTGTCCACATCAGCTACGCTAGACGTTTTGGACGCTACTGAAAGTCATCATAGTTCAACTTCTATTGCACAATGCTCTGCAGAACCCTTTACTAATGACGGAGCTAAAAATCAATTAAAATCGAGGACACAAACACACCAATACGAACAAAAGTGTTCAAATGATACCCAAAAGTTTCAAAACGAGACATCTCAAGCTAGGAGCAAAGAAAACCAACCTAGGTCAGAAGTCGCTCTAATGAATAATGTAAGCGTTGCTGATACGAAAAAACCAAATCAAGTCAAACAGTGTGCTGTCGTTGACCAAACAGAAGAGCAATCAACATCTAATTCGCCACCTAAACATAAGGAGAAAACGACAGACGGCTCTAACTCAGCAGAACCTACAAATTCGACTAAACAATTGAATCAAGAATCAGACAAAATTGATTTGGAACGTTTAAAGCGGGCTTGCAAACGTGCTTATAAATCAGAAAGCCTAAACAATGGAAGATATATTGCGGATGAAGTGTTAGACGGTTACACTTCTTTGTTGTGTCACAAGTATAACCGGAAGATGAAAGAGAAAAATATAAGCATTGTGCCCTGGTACTATTGTCATAAAATGGACTCTGTCCATGGGGTGAACGGATCTGGAGAATGGGCTATTGATCAGACTTTTCTTGAAGGTGTCGATTTAGGCGGAGACCTTTTGGTGGGAGCGTTTGAAAATTCAACGCATTGGTTTTTGTATAGTGTTCGCCCATCGTAAGTTGTATTATATGCCCTAAGAGAAAACGTTATTATCTACGAATAATTTAATAAACCCTAAATATATTTACTACACTAAATTAGGTTAATAAGACTTCATAATCAAACTTTTTTAATAATATTATTTATTTATTACTATTAATAACAGAACTGGTGCGGTGAATGTCTACGATTCTTTGAATTTTGTTCAAACTTCTAAAGAAACTAACATGGGATTTGAAATGATGCTAGAAGGACTTAAGAGCGCTTTAGGAGTGCCTCATTGGAATGTCGATATTAAGCAATCTCAACTACAACAAAACGATGGTATACAATATTTTTATTAAGACGCATGTTTAGTGTTGCGCTACATTTTCCTAAACAAAGTTGAGTAATTAATTTATTGTTTTTTTTTCAAAGGCTATAATTGCGGGGTTGCAACAATGATGGAACTAGAAAGATTACTTTCTGGTAAACCAGTTAAAAATATTAGCTCGTTGAATGAATATAGGGAAAAAATGAAACACGACTTAGGTGAGGCTTTCTTAGAAGAAACTGTGCTTACTGACAATATAATGTCAACACAGAAGAACCCCTCAGATACCCAACCTCTTGTGATTCCGCGTCAAGCTCGTCCTTCCAGTACTATGCCCGCTGTACTAAACAGTACTATACCACACCAAATTCGTAAGGGCTCATATATCACCGAAGGTGTGGAAGCTCGAATTGATAGATGTGACTGTAATGTGTCAAACAAAGATCCCCAAAATCGTGTTAATGCAGCATTGATAGCTCAAGCTGAAGTAAGAAATCAAACGACTACCCTTCTTCAACCGCAAAAATCAAAATCAGCAGCATTTATCTTTCAAAACAAAATATGTGATAACTATCAAAAGATAATCAGAGATCAAAAAATTGGAATCCTATCTCCTGAAGTTTGTAAGCGAATTGAGTCAACACAAACTACAGGAACCCGATTTGCAATGTGGAGTGTAGATACCACACACATTGAAAATGTATGTAAACAGTACAACTCGTTTGTTGGAATACTGGAAGTGAAAGAAAGCTGGATATTGTATAGAATTATTCCAAAGTATGTATATTTCAACATGTTGATAAACTGATTTCAGAAGATATATTCATCACTATTAAACTACTAATAATGATTTAACGTTTTGAATTTTCAGGGAACTAAGTGCAAGGGTATTCAACAATGTAAACGATAGCGCAATGCGGAATTCAGTTTTTGATGGTTTAGAGTCACTTACAGGTGCCTTTAAGAAAGCATTAAAGTTTCCAGAACGAGCTGTATTCAACGCCATTGTAATATTTGATACTGGTAAACAAAGATTACATAATAACTTGATCTAGTTTATCTCATTAAGGAATTAACAACAATTATATGGTTCTGCGAATAAAAAATTGCAGACTTCAACCGTGGCATGGAAAGGTTTCTCGGAGCAAAACAAATTGGTCTAAATAATGACACGGATTCTAGTTTGCTACTCAAGGACGACAGTTTGCTAGGACAAATTGGCTCGTTTGATGGCATAAGTAATTATTCATATTTAAAATAAAATACATTGCCTATAATAATACGATTGACACAAAACTACATTTGTAACTAAATTATGCGTGAATTTAAATATAACAGGCTCCAGCGTCACGATGTGTTGGAACAACTCTATTCAGTGTGGGTATTGCTTGACAGTTATTAAACAAAAGAAAAATTTGAAGGCTCATACCGTCGCAAAGCACGCTCGACTTCCCGAATATGGTATTCCGGTAACGCAATCTGCAAGCAGACTGTCTAACCAGTCTTCTATTGCGAAACGCGTTACTAATGAGAATGAGAAACTAGAGGTAATGTCAAACATTTTAAATGTTTAAAATATTTTTAGTTGAACTTGATTTGAAATTAAAGCCAAAATGCAAGTTTATGTTTCATACATTTTTCAATTCAAGGATGGCTTGGCATCTGCAGTTAATTTGGACAAGCCTACAGAAAAAAGCAAATCTGCTTCAATGCAAAAGGCTAAACACGCTCAATATTCTACAGCTCCCACCAACAAGCGTCGCAAAGTGGATGACGGAAGCAATCTGTTTAGTGATTTTAAAATTTCTGGTGTCCCACAATTTTATATAAACCATAAAATATCTCAAGTTTAAGAATCTTTAACTAAAATGCTTGAGAGTTATCAATCTCAAATATTCAAAGAACCACTGAGCACACCGACTGCAGATCACCGCACGTTGCTAAAAGATAACCTGAAGCAATCAAGAAGTATTGACAGTATCCTTGTCTTGTGTCCCTTTTTGGAACTTGTATATCCGACTTTAGAAGATAAAGCAAGCGGACGTTTTTATGGAATTGTTTGCAAACGTTGTACATCTGTGAACGCAACATGTGGGGTTTTTAGGTTTAGCCACAAACTAGGTTCACAATTTACAAAAATGCCACCGGAATTTAGAAACCTTAAACAGGCTATATTGGATCATGTCAGCACAAAAACCCATATGACAGAGTTTAAATTAACTACAACGGCTACAAGATGTAATACTGAAGGTATGGAACCAGCGTCAAAGGAATATATAGACTCTAAGTTCGAAGAACTTATCTCTATGATTACAGCTAATACACGAAAAGACGAGGCACGTGAGTTGCAAGAACCAGCTACTTCAGACCCTCTTGTTGAAACAAGACTACAGATTATGAATTGCACTACCATACAAGAGCTCTTAAAAATGTGCCCAACGCTTTTGTTACACCCACAGCTCGAAAACAAGACTCAAAACGATGCATTCAGTGCTATCGCATGCCAGTCGTGCCTCACAAACCGTAAGTCTGGACTGTTTGATTATTCTTATACTTCTTGTGATCCAAAGAAATTTCAGCAGCTCAAATCAAGCATCGCGCGCCAATTGGGAACAAAAACTCATCTCCGAGCACACTCAGATATGACGTTTCCAACAAATGATATTGATAAACATTATACTAAAGAAGCACATGAAGCTGGGTTAAATTTAGGCAAGCTCGCCTACAAGGCAATCATCGCAAATCAAAGTTATGAAAGCTATGAAAAGGAAGTGGCATTTTTGGCAGACTCTGGAGCATTGGTTGGCGACATCAATCATTCCAAAACCTTTGTAAGACGCTTAAGGCCTTACTTTTATAAGGTACTGAAATCTCGACTTATGGAAATACTACAAAAACCACTAAAATCGACTGAAAAACCCCCTCCGTTTAGTTTGTTTGCTGATAAAATGACACCGTACGGAACAACGTTGCACATAATTGGAATTGTTACTATAGTAGACAGTGAAGTGAAAGCGCTGGTATTAGGCGTTAAACCTGTTTCAAAACACAGCGGGAAAGATCTAGCAAAACAGCTAGTTGACACCTTGAAGGATTTTTTTTTCCACGTGAATCACTCAGAAAACAACTTGTAAATCAAAGCTACGATGGACAGGTAACATAATATATGGAGTACATAAAATATATTAGTTGACAAAGTATTATTGGAACTAACTATGTAATGTTGGCAAAGATTAATTTAAATCGCATGTTTTACAGTACATTAAATATTCAATTCCGGAACATGTAAACAAAGAACTTGAAATCCCATTTGATTCGGAAATGACAAGAGAAGAAATCGAGATATCATCTTTTATAACTAAGAGCTGGGACATTATGCATCTTATCGAATTAGGTAAAGCAGACATTTACCTATGCGATACAATTAGTCGTTTGTATCTTTTTTATAATCTGAAGCTTAACAATATTTGATTCTAGGAACAAAGGATGTACTTGCAATTCCTGAATATCAATTTGTCAAAGCTTTTTATCAAACAATTGTCGACGTCAATCAGCTGCATCAGTTTGGGAAATCATGGGAAGAGTTACAAATATTTGCTAAGGACGCTAATATGGAAGCAAAGCGTCCCGGATCATTTTCAAACACGCGTTTTGCAGCCTATAAACATAAGGTGCTGTCTAATTTTTATCATAACTACCCTGCGATTTACCGCAAGCTTGCATCAGAACGAAGTGACGAGTTAAACAAAATTAACAACTGTAAATTCTGTCTTACTCTGTCTGGTTTGCTGGATATCGCAAAAGTTCTTTCAAAGATGTCACTAGCAGTTCAACGGTCAACCTCATTTTGCTGGGAAGCTGACGAAGCGACCGAAAAAGGTCTTGAAGAACTTTAGGAAATGTCGGTTTCTCTGATTAAACCTAATTTTCAATATAATAACCAAAGTCTACACCAGTTTAATAAAGATATAAAAACTTTGAGAGAAGACGGATCATTTCAAGACCAAGGGATTTATGATAAGCCCCAGGATAGTCATAATACCAGGTCTAGTTCTGACACCCGGAAAGGCACAATGGAAGAGACCATACACTCCACTCGAATCCGACTAGGCAGGTATTGCAATTCACTGCATACTTTGATTAAAGACCGATATCAAGCTCATCATTCTCAAAGGGGATACTTTTTATCTAAAAAGTTGTTCAGTCGCAACGAAATCCTATCGCGTCCTTCAGGATATGTGCCAGAGTTCTTAAATGAGCTCTGCACTATGGCAGAAAATGCAGAGTACATGAAACCCCTCCTTGAAGAGGATATTGCAGAAGAGTACTCAACCTTTACTGACACTGTACACACCAAGTATCATGAGCTTAACGACAGAGGCGGCTTTCAGCCAGAAGCACTATTCTACTCAGAAATTCTTGAACAAGCAATTATCTCTGAAAAATGCAGAAATGTTGCACATTTATTGGTTTCAAGTCTTGTGCGTAATAAAAGCGAAGTAAGCAATTTCACAAAAGATATTTATTATTTTTTTGAATCACAGACAATCAGAACTTGGTTAAATATTCAATATTTTTTATTTTGTAGGCTCTTGCTGAGTCTTTTGGATCAATTGTAAAGCAACATTTAGACAGACGCTGTATGCTGGACATAAATGCTCTAGAGGAAGAAATATTTCTTTGCGTTAATGCTAACTCTTATCATCGCTCGATTAATTGGATAGTAGAGAGAGCTTTAAATCTTTATTTTCACGAATCGAACCTTGGGTGGCACTTTTTTCGCCAGTCAAGTTCCACTAAGCTAAAACAAGTTGAAACATCTGTAGTCATCGACAAGGTCCATAAAATAGATGGACTAATTAAAGAAAACTAACTTGCTGTGGAAACATATGTTAAATATATTCCTCACTTTGTACATACTATTATCAAAAATTTATGTGACGCTTAGCGTTGTAGAATTTCTGAATGTAAATATGTTTTGTAAACGAATGTTAAGGAATGATACAATCTCATTGAAACAGAAGTAAAATTTAAGTATGTAATCAAACGGAAATGTAATATAATAATATACCATGTATTTGTATAATATACCCAAACTATAGTTAAATCGAATTGCAAATTTTAAAATTTGTGTTGTGGGTGTAATCGCTTAAATGCACGATAAAGTAATAAGTCAAAAATGGAAACTCTTCAGTTTCTTAATCTAGTAAGTGAAAACACTAGTAACATAGTGTAAATCATTTAAATTTTTTTGCACGCTTATCGTGTTTATCCATTTATCAAATCACTTGTTTAAACGTTTTTGTTTGGTTTTAACTTAAATTTAAATCACTAATTGCTTGCATAAGCCTACTGTACGCCTATTAATACAGCAGCTGTCCAGTGATTAGGATAGACAACATACTAAAGGTAATTTGATTTTTCGTAATTAGATTGTAGGACATATTTTGTATTAAATGTCAATTCAGGCCTTGTAAATAATAATTAAATCTTTATTTACAAGTTGTCAAACTTTCGATCAGAAGGTGCAATCTTTGTCTACACTTAATTTACACTAAAAAACAACAACATTTTTCCACTCTTATTTTTTAACTTAAAAACGTCCTGTAAAACATATATAAAACCTATGTTGTTTAAAAACCTGCCCTTCTCGCAATTCATAAAAAGAATAAATTCTACAATCATATAGTGAATCTAGCTACTATTTTATATAGAAAAACGGAAATTTTAAATTCGATTGTTATGTAACATAACTAACAATCTAATTTTAAATTTTCGTTTTTCTACATGCAATAGTAGGTAGATTGACTATACGACCGCAGAATTTATAGTTTTTGTGAATTGCAAAAAGAGCAGGTGAACATATTGGATTTAGCTTATTTCTTTTATCTTGATTTATCAAAGAATCGCGGTGGCCCCTAATGTACTGTAACCATTAAATCAAGAATTTGTACTAGAACGTGCAAGGAATGCACGTTCTTTTAAGATTCTAAATTAAAGTTTTTATACAAATTCTTATTTTGGAAATTCCGATCAAATCGAACATCTTCAAGTATGCAATCAGACACTTCATGTAAATTAGCCAACTACATGACACTAGAAATTTTAAGCATTCGAAATGTAACATTTTAAACCATTCCCCAAATTCTCATCAATTAAGATTAAATGCCTAGAATTTACTGAAAGATGGAAACTCTCAGTATGTACCTGCACTGTAAACTATATCTATTCTAAATTCCTATTTAAGGAAATATTTCCCAATATAAATCATCATTCGGTTTCTATAAATTGTCGTGTGAAGTGGTGTCCTGTGGCCATTATTTTGGTGATTTATCCTGGGGCGAAGCTTTACTTGCTTATCCTAGAAAAGGCGAATTAGTAAGATCCTTACAGGCAAAGTTTCACATAGCTACATAAATACATGGCATATAATTAGAACACCATTTTGTAGACATCGAGTGATCACTTTTACCGTTAACTTCCCCATAGGTTACATTGGAACCGTGTATGGGAAGATATTCGATTTGATCGGAATTTCAAAAATAAGAATTTGTATAAATATTTTAAATACTTAATTTAGAATCTTAAAGGAACGTGCTTTCCTTGCACGTTTTGGTACGAATTCTTGATTTAACAGTAACAGTACATTGCCTTGTTAAACTTCCGAGTTGTAAAAGAAGCTTTTTAAGCAGCTCAACAGTATTGTCCGCAATCTTGTGTGTTCCTCTGGTATCCGTCCGAATATGAATTGCTGCTATACCATTATTTAATTCACAATTTTATGTCTTACATAAGCTCAACCAATTAGTTCAGTAATGCTCTTTTGGTTTTCCCAGTATAGGCTCAAAAACAGTTTGCGCAAGCTATTTTATTTAGCTTACGCAAACTGTCCATAATTCTACATTAAAGAAACCAAAAGAGCATCAACGACCTGATTGGTTGAGCATAGGCAAACTATAGCAAATAACGAATGAAATAATAGAATTGCTAATCATAATTGGACGAATATTAGAGGGACGCAGAAGATTGCCAACCATACTGTAGCGCTGATTAAAAGGATCCGTCTTACAACTCGGAGGTTAAAGGAAGCAATGCTTATTAGGTCCGCGGTCCTTTGATCAATCAAAATTTAAGGTTTTAAATATAATCAATATGGCCACCTAGTTTGTTTCCAACTTATAGAAATATTAAATTCCACAATCATAGCTAGTGAATTTTGCTACAAGTATAAAATAGTAAACAAATAAAAATAAAATCTAATGTAGAAAATAGGAAATTTAACAAGTTTAAATTAGATTATTATTTAAAATAAAATAATTATTTTCTTACTTTAAAAGGAATTTTAAAAGTCAAGAAATGTAAGTGATAAAATCTTGTCACTGTCTAATGCGAATTAAGTCGTGAGAAAGATTACAGCTTTTTAAGCAGCTTGCAACGATTAAAGAAAGTTTAAATTACTATGTACCATTCCCTAATTGAAATTAAATACTATAAAAACAATATTACATAGAACAAATTAAAACTTTATTTTGCTGTTTGATAAATATTATTACAGCGGTTACTAGTCAAAACTAAATAGTGTAAAACATGTGCAAAGAACATTAAATAATTATAAATTACAGACTTTTAACATATTTTTAGAGTTGCACGCAGTTAAAATTTAAATTTGTGTAAAACAGTATTTGTTTTTGAAAATACGTTTATATAGGGTAAATATTTCAATGCATTGGTTCTATGCTGTCCCAGTATCGCATATATTAAAAAATAGATTATAAAAACTTTGTTTTTCTTGTGGTTTAGAAAATGTGGGTAAAACAAATTCGAAGAGAACGGAGTAACCCGGAAAAGTATTCTCATTGGCTCAGAAACGGAAGGACTGGAAGTCGTCCAGCACAGCAATATTACTGGAAGTGGCAAGCATCTGGATGCGGTCAATGTTTCAACGGTTGTCGCACTCGTCCGCGCGAAGTTGTCATTCGGCACCACACCAAATTTGTGTATGTGCAGGAAGACATGTCTGGGAATAGCCATTCCCGGAGAAGTCCAAGTCCTGAACTAACCTGTGAGCAAGAGTAGTTCCTTTACTTTGTTTTGGTAAGCAATTGTTTTATTCTTGCATATGCCAATAGTATATATAACGTTTTGTCTATTGTATGAATCATTTAAACAGGTATCTAGAATGTCTGACGACGGGTATCCTAGAAACTGGCTAGAAACCGCTCCCTAAATAGATAATTGAAATAGTAGATACTGATTTCTGCAGATATGACTTTTTCAGTTTGATTAGTTTAGCCTCTGAACTATTTGTTTAAAAATGTAGATATTACAAAATTATAAATTTACACCCAATGCATTTAGAATATAGTTCGAACGATGCTTTTGCTATATTTGTAATATATAATTTAATTAAATGCATAAAAGCAACAAAGCATTCCAAAAATTTTGTTTTAAATCTTTTTCGCTGCCTGTTTTGAATCAAATTAAAACTATACAATTGAGCAAAACTAGGTTGCTTAGCTAATACTTTTAGCGTTAAAGAGCAATCAAATGAAGTTATCAAAAATGAAAGACTGTACTTTTATATTTCTAACTACATCTTTTAAACAAAACGATCGATATTAGGGCCAATTTTTGATGATTAATTCTTACGGACGAAAACGAGGACGGTGGCTGCTGGTAAAATTTAATGTTTTCCGTTTCATTACCACCTTGGGGTGAGCCGTGTAACTTTCAAGGTTTCAAGTTTTAAAAAATACAAGCTGTATTATTGTGGATTACATGCTTGTCACATCATTGCAAATATTAGTGAGTTTTAGGTTAATAAAGTAGGAGACTTTCTCAGGGATACAAACTTTAAATGAGCCTAAAACTCGCATGTCTTTGGTACGGTTTATTAATGAATTTTTGTTTTATGCTCATAATTATTATAAAAAACAAATCGGACAACAAATACAATTTAAAAAATATTCAAAATCCATCCAAATAATCCCAACGTAAGTCACTAGTTAAAATGTTATACCTGGCGTAAAATCAAAAGCAGCATAACTTGTATGTATTCAAAACCGTAAAAACCATGAAAGTTGAACAGTTTGCTGTAGTGTGGTAATTAAACAAAAAACATTGCATTTTAGGAGCAACCAATGTCTGTTTTTGTCTGTTAAAATCAATCAGCCAAAATTACCCCTAATATTGATTAATTTGTTTAAAAACATCTAGTTAGAAATATAATAGGGCAGTTTTTCATTCGCAATAGCTACATTTCAAGGAACTTGAACGTTAAAAGGATTTAAATGTTTTTATCTTAACTATTGTTACCTAATTTCATGCTTTTTTGTCGATTCAAAACAGACAGTGAAAAACATTTTAAGCAAACTTTTTGCAATCTAATGTTGAATAAATGCATTAAATAAAAATATTTATTTCTAAAATTGTAAAAGCAGCGTTCAAGCATTATTCTATTCGCATTGAGTTTGGATTTATAATTTATGTAGAATCTACATTCTTAAACAAACGTTTCAGACGCTGAAAGAATTAAACAAAAGAAGAAACTGAGTCATTTTTACAGAAATCAGAAACTACCTATTTTAGACGGGATACCGGATGCATGCATTTAACCAATATTTATGAAAACATTTTTGTATTTTTTTGCAGCTTTTCGACCATCAATTCTTGATCATGTACTTCAAAGGACCAACATTCATTTCCCAGAAATTAAAATTAAAATTTTCAGAAATATTGGTCTTTACTATGTTTTGAATATTTGGGCTAACATTAATTTACTAGCGATTCAAATATATTACTAATACTAACTTTCAGAAACCGTGCATTATTCAATTACACGAATCTACAATTATTCTATTATATTGTATTGCTCTATACATAATTTTTTAATAAAAACTAATTAAAATAAAAACTGTTTGAAATAAATTAAAGTTTTAAGTTGGAGTGAATAAGCTCAAAACTATCCTAACATTGACACTAGTAAAATAGATATCAATAACTCACTTTCCATTTTCTTCCATAAGTGGCAAGAAATACAATACTGGTTATAAAATTGTGGCAGAGGTGTAGTCATTGGGTCCTAACATAATAATGTCTGCAAAAAATATTTAGAAATACACAGCACAGATTCTCAAGTTCAAATTTTCAACCTCTAATTTGCAGGTTTTTCCATCTGACCTTCATATTACTAATTTAAATGCTATAGAGGATGAAATAAAGACAGATAAAAGTAGTAAAATTTTAGGTAAACTCACCGCAACAGTTATTTAATGGATTGAATGAAGGCCAGCGACAGTAATCGTCAGTAGGTTGGACCGCAGTACTTGGCTACTCTTAATCGTCAGGGTCATCGTGCCAAACTAAAGGCACAAAAAGCAAAGCTGAACTAAAATTTTGGCTGCAAAACAGTAGGTCACAAAACAACGACAATACGACGTAATACTTACATGCTCTTAATCACTCTTTGCCTTTACAAAAAACAAAAAATCTTCCTAACACCTTAATAGACTTAAATAATAACACGAATATGGTGTAGTTTTAAATGATCTCTCTGTCTCGCATAATCCTTTCATAATCCTCAATGATTATTAATAATCTGAATAAATAATAAAATGCCAACAATATAAGCTTCACTCAAATGACAATGCCAACAATGCCCTTTTTAATCAATGAAATGACAATACTAATTACCTATACATGTATCCACCGTATGTAAGAGACTACCCAACAATAACAATTTATTGAGCGTATATAATAACCTGTGCAATAAAAACCAAAACCTTACTTATTAAGTTACTAATAGAGAATGAAATGAAGAATAATGAAAGTATTATAATTGTAGCTAAACTCACCACAACAGTTATTTTATACGCTGGATGAAGGCGGGCAACAATAATCGTCCGTAGTAGGCTACTCGTAATCGTAAGGGTCCTCGGCCCAAAATAAAGGCAGAAAAAACGAAGCTGAACTGCACTTTTGGAAGCAATAATATATATATATATATTAAATAAAAAAAATCGTTGCAATAAAAACCAAAAAATTACTCATAACTAATTTAATTATTAATAGAAAATGAAATGTAGA
>JAQFZC010006386.1:0-12604 GCA_034695205.1 Dicyrtoma fusca
TACATAATGCGCACATTTTTCATATACCACACCACCCAAGTTCTGCCATATTTTATATATTTCATCTGGAATAATAACAATGCAATAAAAATAATAATAATAGTAATAATAAATTGTGTAATGGATTGCCTATTGCATCCTTTAAAATCTGTAGATCTTACAAATTAATGTTGTTGGAAGTATTGACACAGAATTTGTAGGATTTTTGTACACTTACACACTTGAATTGCTGTAGAATTAAAACGTTTTTTGTCGTTTTTCGTCCAAAGTATTAAATTCAAGTAGCATTGTGGCACACCCAATTGAACTAAAAAAAATTCATGATGGTTGTAATAGTATGTGACCTGGGAGGGCTGACTGCCAACAACAATATTGCTATGAATGTACGAAAGTGGAGCCGGATGTAGTCACTTGGTCGGCGTAACTATGTGAGTCTCGATATGTACTTAAGTTTGTGTGGCGGAGATAAATTGTAAAAGTGTAGGTATGTTTTTATGTTACACATTTTATCCTTTTATGAAACCAAATAACATTTTCACTTGAAACAGCTGGGCAGAAAAACCTCAAAATATGTAGAGTTCCCTTTGACTGATTGTGAGCTTAAAGTACTTGTCTATGTAATGTACCTACACAATTTTGATGATCTGCAAGTATGTACGCAGGTACATATGTACTACGTGCATATCTCGTACGGGGCAGAGTGTGTCAAGTCAACTAATACCTAAGTAATGCAGTTATTTTTAGTACAGCAGAGATACAGAAAAGTGCTCATTTTAGTCCAGAAGGCATTGACAACCTTCTCCGTGTCCGCATGATAATGAAGCACAAACAATAATGAGCTGACATGACGCAATGAAATACAAAATCCTCTGTTAACATTTTGTATTTGTCAAAATTTCTTTTTACCAAATTTCTACATTCTACTCCACAGATGGTATGTCTCAAAATCTGTCAAGATTAAATAATAGAGGGAGAGTTGAATATTCCAGAATTGTTAGAGCAGATCCATAGTCGATGTGTGTCAAATTTGTATTTGTATTCCTCGTATTATTGTAAAGTTAATAGTAGTAATAACTGTATCATAATTTTGTGATTTTGACATAATAATATCATTATTTCTTGTTTCTTTTTCAACTGGCGTTAGTTGCATATTACATACGTATTGGTTGTTGGATTGCAGGATATTTTTAGGATCCTTGATAGACTGGTTTTGAAGCTGTTTGAATGATAAAAACATAAATTGTATTGAATTTGAGTTATCAACCACTTCTGCTAGTATAATATACCTACCATATATTATATTATATGGTGGGTACAATCGTACAATTGATCGTCACAATGTAAGTATATTAGTATTCAATTTCCAACATTCATTTTATTTTCCTTTGGTTGAATGGAAGTACCAAGTACTAGTAATCATTATACACGTGCGAAAATAATTAATTATGTACTTAAAGTTTATTTAAAACCGTCGTAGCAGCATACACATACAGAGACACAATACATTTTTGTAGATACAAGTGTTTTGCTTCCGTAATAGTGGCGTCAATATAAATGTTTTGTCACAACTGTCAGTGCATTATCGTGAGCTCCATTCTAGATTGAACTAGTCAGTCAGTGAGGTGTGATGGGGGTGATGCCGATGATGAGTTGATAATAGAATTTACAATTTATTATTGATTACATCACATCTTTGCCAAAAGCAAAAGCAGCTCTTTAAATGCATTCCTGTAATCCTCAAAGTACTTAATAATTCTTAATAATCTTATCATTATATAAGTTAAGCAATGGAAAAAATAATAGTAATTTCAATAGAAATCCAAAAAACAAAATAATACCCCCAGAAAATGAAGGCAAGTGAGCATTAAAAAACGCAAATTAATGTCTGTAGCAATTATAAATGAATACTGTATTATTGTAATGTTTCCCTTCCAATGCATAATGCGCAAAATGCTGGTAAGAATGCGCTTACAATTATTATGTATTAAAAATGATTTACTAATCCATTTTGTCTTTTGTAATTCCGTAGTTTCATAGTACATATTGAACAAATAGCTCCCATTTTATTGTTTTTGAAGGCACTTACATCCAGCATGATGACTGCCCTGGCACACTGGATGTGAAGTATGTACGGAGATATTATCATACTCGTTAATTTTAATTACGAGGATGTTATTGGCAATGTGGACGAGTGGATTAGTCAGTCAATGTCAAAAAGTATAATATATTTGATTTGAGCGTTTAAATTTTGAATTAGGGTCATTTGTTTGGTAGTAGTTAGTAGTTAGTAAAATTGAGTGTCTATTAGTCTATTAGTATAGAAAAATATAAAATATAGATTAAAGAGTGTTATTCAAAAAAAAGATAAAAGGCAGACATATTTCTTTTGTGTGGATAAGGGGCATATGAAGATACAACATAAGCTTCATGTCAATTCCGTATAAGAATTACATATACGTGAGTACCTATGTATGTATGTTCTCTGTGACAAGTGTTGGGATGCATCTTATACTTACTTGTTGAGTAAAGTATCAACATCATTGTTTAAACATTAATTTTGAAGGCTATAAATCTAAAGGATATTCATTAGATAACAAATGAATTCAATAAAAATTGCATAATGAGCCAATGGGAAAGACATGTGTCGTGTGGCCTGTTGTGTTTACTCACACTCCGAGAATGTAACGCTGCTCCACAGCTCTAGAAAATTAAATAAATCATTTTAATCGCCATTCGCAGTACAATTATTATTCCTGTACACCTCCCTTGACAATAAAAGTGTTCTCAAAATTATAGTTTTTACAAATAATTTCAAACGACGATTAGAGCACGAGCCCCGAGAGAAATATCCAACTAACATCGTCCAATACAATTCAAGACAGCCAGATCTGCGCGGCTGTTATATTTATTGTATTTATTTTTCCTGTACAAGAGTTTGTTTTAATGTGCACGTTAAATTCTCACTCTTTTCAACTTGAAAGTGTTGCAATGCTGACTATGACTTCATAGCTGGTAGAAACAAGATGGAAATTTTAACATGACTATGATTTGACTTTTGTAGGTAGTAGGTACCTTATATTTCATATGATGTATCTGTCACCTGCTGACAGTATATATATATTTATACCAATGTCTGAACGATGGAAAATAAATGAAAGACGTGCCCTGGATACTTTTACTCATTTCTCAAATTAAAACGGGACCTAACGGACGGACCCACCCTCACAGTCCAAAATCCACACTGGACAGGAGCTGCTCACTGTAATGACTTTTATAAATTGAAAAGATGGACTCTCAACATCGCATTCTGTCTTTGGCTCCCCTGAAGTTGACTTCCCCGTCTGCCTGTCTTGCACGTCACTTAGAATCGAAATCGAATTATTGGAGTGACAAAAATTGAGAGGCGAAAGCTGAAGAAGATATTCCGAATTTAGATTTTCCGCTTTAATTAAATTATAAACAGTAATTATTATTGCCTTGTGCAGAGTGTTGTTTAACGAGACGGAGAGCTCTTTGAAAATGTGTAAATGGCTTCGGAGATCCATTCTGCACTTCACCTTCACCGTAAGTGAAACATTAAGATAAGCGTCAACAGCAGCATTATGAGTCTATTAAGAGAAGTTTGTATACTAATTATTATTAAGTTAGTAGGACAGTAGGACATGGATCATTAGGCTCATTGCAACTGCGTATGTATGTGTGTGTGGATAGTGCAGGTGAATCTAATCCAAAAGCAGTTGACTAGGTGAGTAGTTAGTCTGACTAGTGAGTGGTTATTAATACTTTGCTGATTCTGATTCTAACGAGTACCAGTGTAAACTTACTTGTAATGACCATGAAAGGGTGTGTCGCTCAAACGAGTGTGTGTGTGGACTGCAGGCATACCAGAATATATATGTATAGCTATATATCCATCTAATAATACTATCTTGAGCAGGCTCTGTATTACAGCAGTGGTAGTTCACTTTTTTGTGAAAAAATTCCAGCCATCTTATTATACTATAGCATACCATGAGCCAATTAAGATACAAACGAGCTAAAATTAAATCTAACTAATCATTTATTTCCTGTCACTGATGTTGGTTCAAAGATTTCCCTGATTTGTCTCATAACTCCGGGAAAGGAGTGCTACCCCTTGGGAGAAATAATAATGGATCTAGGGAAGACGGGAAGCTTACAACAAGACACAAAATGGTGGTCTTTTCTGCACCCAGACCCCAGTAAAATGAAGCCCCTCGCAATGACTTTCTCTGACATGGCAGAAGCCAACAAGCAATCGGAGAAATTACTCTTGGCCCTCAGCCAGCATGGCTTCGGACTCGAACAGAACTTTGGGGACTTGGATGGACATAACGAAGGAGGCTCTGAGGAACCAAAGTTGGTCGTAAATAATAATCAAGTCGTCCTTCATGAGATGACCGAAGACAGCTTTTCTCCTGAAGACTTTGTCCTGGATCCCTTGCCATCCGATGATGATGAAGTCAAGAGCAGACTCGCTCTAGAAAAAGAATAAGAAATTATAAAAATGTATTTGACTACGGTTCGTTCTGGTTTACATAAAAGAGAAGATAATTGAAATATTGTGGATACTTACAATTAATGGACGCAATAATGCTGGGAGTTCCACACACCTACTTGGATGAACCATGAGCCATGAACCGTGAGGGGACACGTGCTTTCGTAATTTATTAGGGAATCTCTTTGAATCTGTTCTGCAGTGATTGTGATTAGTGACTGTCTCACTCCTCTCACTCCCTTCATCTACGTCTGTAGACAGAGACAGAGACACAGGTAGAGTCCCATGCAGTCATGGACTGCTTTCTATCACCAAACCAACGGACCATTTCCTTCCCTCACGATCACAGGATCATAAAACCACTCTAGAATTCCACTGAATCTGTTTAACTTCATTTAAGATAAATCACAAGGAAGCAGTCAACGAATGGATGTGTCCATTGTTTATTCTACTAAACTTACAGAGTTTGATTACCTTCTACTAGCGATAAGTACGATGATTTTCCGTGTTATAGATTTTAACATAAGTATATAATTATTTGTAATTAAGAAAAATTATTATCACCTACATACATACATCCAACGGAAACCAGATGCAACCCTACAACCAGGTGATAGTTAATAAAAATACAATCCAATGCAGTAATGCAATCTACCGATACGTGTGCGTTCCTTAAGAAAGGGAAAGCATTAATTGGTTAATTTTGCTCGCTTCTTCGTATTGTAAACTAAACCGCGTGCGTTACATCGTCATATCAGTATATCAGTTGTGTGTTGTTGTGTATCATAATCATAAACCAGTAATATGTTATTATTAGAAATTTCTAAGCTGTATGGACTGTTTAAAAAAATGGGGAAGTTGAGAGACTGTTCAAAGACGGATTTGGAATTTACTGTCTACGAACCAAGATGCAAGGAGAACAAATATTGACTATTGACATAATGTATGTAGGTACTATTTTCAGAATACCAGTAACACAACACGTCAGTGTCAGTCATCATCTAGAAATAGCCTCCACCACTCGTGCACTTAAAATATCCCAAGCAGTAGCTTTGGCCATTATCTGTCCGCTGTCCTGTGACACCTGCCGTTTTTTGAATAAAATTATCTCTTGCACCACAGTCATCATTAGGTATTGTTCGAACATTTAGCTTATTATCAGACAGGCGACAGGTCATAGGCTGTACTATACTTATTTGCCCATTTTTTTTAAAAGGCACGGAATGGGACTATGGGAAACCCAAGACATTTGAACAGCTGATGCCTTTACAGAACTAGATAACCCGCTCATTGGTACACCATTTTACAGAGATAAACCCAACTCATCTTCAGTGCAAAATGCGGATTCAGTATTTTAATTAAGCCCAATCAAAAAAAATATTTTTCAAAATTTAATGTCCATAAAAGATACAACATTAGTCTTATCGCTGCTGAGTCATGTGACCCGCTGTACACACGAAGTTTATATTTTGTGCAGCGTAAAGGAAAACCCAGGGTCCGCAAATATGCCACAATCTCACAATGAATCACGTGTACCCAGAATCATACATGCATACCGTGTGTCGTGACTACAAAGTAATTTAGGAAGTAGTAATAATTGTAACGTGGACAATTTATTTTCAAAATTATCATTTGTTAGCGAATATTGTGGATGTGAATGAGTGCTAGTAGTGATTCTGCAATACATATATTTATACACGGAATGTAAACGTTGGTTCATTCATTTTTACCAGCTTTGCTGGCGAAGCTCTTCACCCACTGATGTTAGGTCTGCAGGCTCATTCATACTTTCTGTCTGTATTTTGTCCTTTTGTCAACTGCTCAACGGAAAGAGCCTAGCAAAGCAATTGAGAGCTACAGCGCTGTAATATTTCCGAGTTTGTACTCCATTATTATTTTTATTATCATGTTATCAGGGCCGAGTGCCCGTGTGGAGTGTAAACGTGGAGCAGTAGGTAATGGAGCACATGCGCTGGGATTGAAAAATACTAAAAGTGTTTGTATGATCTATTTTTCATGTTAACTCCAAATATTAGCATGATTTCAGATGTACTTAGTCTTCATCACGAAAAAAAAGAGTCACGTTAGTCAATTGATTCTCCATTTCCATTTCCCTTGCCTTCACAAAAACTAATCAAAAATCAAAGGAGCAAAACAATTTTTGTTTGACATGAATATAAAAATATATGCTTACAGCGCTCTTTTCCACACACAAGGCACTCTCACCAAAAAGTCATAAAGTGAAACTCAACCTACACGTCCGGTCCGATCTGATGAATCCACGAAATGTTAACTTTTAACTTGTGCTGACGGTTGATAAGAAAATACCAAAAACCTTTTCACCTCATCGTCACTGCCACATCCTTACAGCTCAAGATCTCCTCGAGAAGACACTGTGGTGCAGTCCCCATGAATGCACACTTGCTGACTCTGACATTCTGACATTGTGCATGCCCATACATCCATAGAAGGATAAGGATGCGCCAGCAATAATAGTATCATGCCCCCATGTCAACGTCAACGCCAATTCCTTTACCTAATAAGCCATTCCGACTCTCACTGCACTCATTTTTATTGACTTGCTTTCAATTTTTAACTTTTATTCAAGATTAGAATATCTACGGCACACATGCTCATTCAACAACAACAAAAAAAACAAATCACCAACGAATGGATCAAAAGCCATGAGGCTGCTTAAATCCATCCTGCCGTACTTATGATGTATGCATTGGAAAGGATTAAATGCAAAACTGAATCCTCATCCATTTATCGAAACTATCGCCAGCATTGCCGGTCACACCGGTCCAAGACGATGGCATGATAGGGTCCAAAATCCATACAAAGTTTGCAATAATATGTATTATCCCAGCAAGACGTTGCAGGTTTTTTCCGGGTTGTCCAACGAGATTTAAGAGAAGTGGTTCGAAACTGCAGAAGTGCACTCTGGCATTCATTCAGTCAACCTAATGACATGTTCTCTTTAAATCTCTGGCACGTTTTTATCACATCTGACCTTAAGATAATATATTTGATACTATTTGTAATATTGTAGAGAGAATGAGAAATAAAGATAACTACTAGGAAAGTACAACCCCTCTACTCTACACGCAAGCAAGTCAAAGCTAGATCAAGTCTAAATTATCCCTAGAATTATCTATCACTAGCAAATCTTGATGTTGGTTGATGCAATTTGAATGGAGTCTACACTTGAGTTTTGAATTAGCAATTGATGTCAGTAATTCACTATACTTCAGTAAAGTTATAAGTGCTAAATAAGTTGATAGGATGGCATTTTAATCCGCTATTTTATATCATTACAAATTAGTAAATTAAAAACAATAAAACATTGGCTATACAGGTAGTACTTCTAAAAGACAAAAGAAACCACTTTTTTGGTTAAAATAGGGCCCTACTTTCCGTTTTTTTATTAACCAGTAGTCACACTAATTTAATAGTGGCAGAAAGCCACTTGGCAGTAGAATCGCACAAAAATAGGTATTTTTGCAATTTGTTTTGATTTTAAATTCTTAAAGCATAATATTCAAGTAAATAGGTGCCTAGTTGTGGATTCAATTTATTAGTTGATTATTTCATTAGCATTTGATAGGTAAGGTTTTTAGTGGCCATTCTTGTATGGCAGAGCTCCAAACGTTGGACAGACGCCGGACCAGAGCACTAGCACGTTGCATCCTTGCATCCCACTAGGGAACTTTCAATGCTGTATTTAGATTGCATTTTGACGATGAATTAAAAAATGGAATCAGTTATTGATGATGGTTAATGCTTACTTGTGCCAATATCCTTTCTGCTGATGGGGCTTTAAAAAGGTAGTGCTGGGCATCTAGCTGTTATCAGACAAACAAACGAGTTTTGGAAACTCTTCAAAGAAAAATACTTGTGTGGAAGTGCATGGAGGGAGCAACTGTGAACTTTCAAAGTTGTATTAATGTACATACTTAATTGAAATCTCTGTAAAGATTCATCTTTAGCCTGGACTATTAGGCTTACAGATCTGTTGTGGAAAGTATCCCAACGCCCCTAAGAACTTATTATGGTTGAATAAAATATTTCCTTACTTCAAATGGACAACTTTATTACGGGAAATATCGGACTTTTAGGGTTTTTACTTGTGGGTTTTAGGGGTTTTACTCTTTTTTATGCAGTGTCTTTTTACTGAGAGAGGAGTTTTGTCTAATTTGCTGTAATTGAGCGAACTTGCCTACACAGTCGACCTATGCAAGATGAAGATGTGCATCGATACTGGTTGTCCAAAAAAGAAGTATAATAATATGGACGTCCTGTAATTTACGTAATTGATTCATTTCTTCACAACTTTTTATGCGTTTGTGTTTGTGTTTTTCCCCCCGTAGTTTCCCCTTTTGGCAAGGCGCATCATTACCACCTTGGAGTGTCCACCGAGGGCGTCCATCTCCAAGCCATATAACTTCTACCCACTTTATTTCCATACTGAAAATTCCCTTAGAGGAGAGTGAGCTGTGATGAATTAATTTGCGGGAAATACCTGGATTTGTCATACGGAATAACGGAAAGGTAAATATTGTTCTTATATGTAGGTACCCTGACATAATAACGGTCGTAAAAAGATGTCTAGGGACTAGGGATAATTACTCGTAAATAAGTATGTCGGTCATAGTAATAATTATACTGAAAAGTTAAAAAAAGTATAATTTTGTTGAAGTTGGATTTCTTGAAATGCAAAAGGATACAACTTTAATGATTTGTAATTAGAACACAATAAGGATAACCACAATTAGAGCAAATTGATATTGTATTGTGTAATCATAGAAAGTGTGCATAATTAACACTATTGAGCTACAGCTGATTAATACTGATTTTAATGTATAAAAAAACCGTTCAAAAATTGTTTATAGTACCGCAGCTAAAGCAATGTTGTTGGTCTATAATTACATTATCATCCATTTACAAAGATAGTATGTAATTAGAATATCCTTCTACGGTATGGAGCCAACATTACTTAATACCTAAGTAAGTTACTAGATGAAATAATAACTAGAGACAAAAATGTCTTGGCATACTGTACATATTACCGGGAACCGTGTCAGTAATACAAGTAATTACACTGACGTAGCTAAAAGGTGTTTATCAAAAATTGAAGATAGATTTGCCAAACTATTATTAAAATATAAACTTCAAAAATCTAGAAGACTGCAACCATTTACTAGAAGTAGTTCTAACCCAAGTAGAAAAAACTTCAATAATTATAGCATTGTTTATTGAAAGACAAATGAAATCGACTCTAATTAAAATAATGAATTACTAAGTTCTAATCAATGCATCTTTTACCTTTGTTAGTTAACGAGGTGTACCTCATGGCATATAGAAAATTGTTTTTTAGAATTGGATCTCTATACCTCAAATTGTCACTACATTATTTTCGAGATTATTTAGCCATTTTGTCTTATTCCTTTGTATAGCGGTGTTTAAAGTATCATTCGAACTTCCCTATTTACTTTATTTTCACTCATCTTTCACTTCAATTTCATTAATTGTATCTATAGTATTACTCGTCATTCACATTTCGCTTATTTCAATCTTCAATCAAACTTCAATTCTGCAAATAAAACCGATAGTTTAGAATCAAAAAGAGGAAGAAGGAAGATTTTCCTTCCCCTAGTCAACTTTTGTTAGTAACTTTAATATTATTATTGTTCTTTACTTAGTAAGGTCGCCACAAATTACAAGCGTATCCAACAAAAAAACATAATTAATAATTAAGATATCAAAGTTCTTAAACATTGGACGCTACGCAAAATCCTGATATGCATTACAATTTTACAATATAAAAAAGTTCACATGCACATTCATGAGAGTTCGCAGGTTAGCACAGTTGCTCACATTTCAGACAGTCCTCCTCAACGTGACACAAAATTCCGGAGGGACATTCTATTAACGTAAGACCATTTAGATATATGGTCTCACCACTTTCTCCGGAACAAATAATAAACAATATGGCTTTGAAGAAATTTGAAAATCATTCAGAACAATTTCCTTACATCATTGTAAGGATATTGCCTCTGACGTAAATTATTGACCGCGTATTAAGTATTGAATGATTTTTAATTGTAAGCTGTGGCCAGTTTCCCTGCATTAACCATTATGAGGGAATCGTTCATCATTTACCAAAAATGTTCCGACTCAATAACATCTAGTAAAACCTTGTTATAACATCACCTCAAGGGGAAAGGGTATTCCTGATGTTATAGCGAGGTGATGTTACAGCCTATAACATCATATGGATGCTATAGAGCAAAATTAATTAGCTATCCTTAATTAAATAGTTAAGAGACACTTTAACATCGTGGGATCTTCTTCATTCTCATTTACAGCCCAAATTTTTAATGTTCATATCACTAACAATTTTGAGGCGAGTTATTTCTCCTTTTTCTGCTAGTCGTTGCATCGTGTCAGTTTTTTTAATTGTTATAGAATTGGGTTTTTTACCCTTCCAGAACTTCTAAATCAGTGACTTAACTCTTCCTTTAAGACAACTAGACTGTTCATTACACAATTATATTAAATATTGATAATCTGGCACGATTACCTTCCATTTCTTATTGCATTACCGAAGGAAAAGTTTAGGCTAAAGGACAGCATGAACTTTATAGTAGGTACATACATACAGACTTGAATGCTAGAATAAATTGAGGTATTAAAAAAGTTAGATCGAACTTTAACCCGGATCCAAGCCTGCATGTCCCAAATTCATTTTGAAAATGCGTATGGTGTGGCTATTTTAAAATTATATACGGTATGTGATTATAAACAATGCATTTATGCTGTAAATGTCATTGTGGGGCACTAAAAAATCCGTTCTTATAACAAGGTTGATGTTATAGAAGTTGATGTTATAGCTCAAATGCGCTACATGGTTAACCATAGCAGGTTTGCCGGGACTACCCAAACAAGTGATGTTATAACAAGGTTGATGTTATAAACGGTGTGCTTATAAAAAGGTTCTACTGTATTTGGAAAGTGACATTCATCTCGAAGACTAGACGACTTCAATATGTACGCGCGTATGTCGCGTGCCAGAAAAAATATTACTGCGAGCATTGCATTGGCTCGCAGTAGCTTAATCATTGAAAAACGTTGGGGCTATTACAAATTTCAAATTACATACGTTGGGACTATTCACACATTTGGTTGGAGATAGTCATTAATCACCCTTAAGCATCTTAAACATATTGCCAATAGGTCTATAGGGCCTAGGGCCTAGGCCTACGGCCTGTAAGAGGCCACGGGAAGGATAAAAAACCATTTTGGTCGTTTTCACTTTGAACCACTAATTGTATGTAATTTGCCTTTTTTCAACGTTGCTTAACAGTCAAATTACAAATTATTTGCATACTTAAAATGGAGCATAACGCTTTTCTCCAAAGAAACGTAGACGCCATTAATTATTTTACCTTTTCAACAAAGGCCTTTTGGCATTCCATGATCATGATATTTACGATACTTCTTGTAGTACGACGTTGGCAGTATCTTCATATAATGTAATGCAACTAATAATAATAAATTATTTCAGCACAATAAAATTATTATCTCACAATGTTAATTATACTATTTTCCAAATAATATTTTTTAATAATAAATTATTATTATTCTAACAAAAATAATAAAATACTTTTTTATAGCAGTATTTTTTGGTGTCCAAAGCTGTCTGTAGTCAGTCTCTCTCTCCATTCTTTAATTTAAACTGCCCCTCACTGCAGTGCAGTGATAATATCAGTGCACTGATATTTTAGCGCTTACACCTTATATAATGAACTAGAGAGAAATTATGAGTTGCTTTCATTTTGAGTCAAAAATAGGTCAAAATTTTTTGACCTATCTTCCTTCATATACCCTGTAAGAACCCGAGTGAGCAGATCACATTCGTCAATCATTTCAGCCTGCCCGCCAAGAGTTGGCAGGGTCCAGCAGGGACGGAAAGGGAGCATGGGGCAAGAATGGGTGAGTACGACGTACTCAGCGATGGGCAACCTTTTTAAGATGGTGTGCAATATTTTAACTGAAAAATTCAAAAGCGTTTCTTGCGTGCAAACC
>JAQFZC010006387.1:0-12599 GCA_034695205.1 Dicyrtoma fusca
TATCTACTCTGTGTTGGAAGAGCAGGAGTAACTACTATTTTTGCATCTTACACAGACAGACAAATATATTCAAAAGGTAACAAGAGTTTTTTCCTTTCCTTCTGGTATCCTTTACTTTGACAGTTTAGTAGTGGTGAGGAAGGTCATCACCATGATTTAATTATGACTACCTTTGGTACGAATATCAAAGAACCTTGCTTTGCTCATATTTTATGGTTCTGGATTCTCAAGGGCGTCCACAATATCATACATACAAACATCAACAGAAACAGCAGAAGCAGATCTCTTCCTGGATTTCTATTTAAGTCATTCGAAACTCGCACGAGAAGTTGCAGCTTTATAGTACATTTTCATGTACTATTTTACCATTGCCAATGCTTTATCATCTAAAATCCTGAACAACACTACAGCCCCTATCCCATCTCACCAGCCACTCACATATCATTCAATCATGCATAATACAAGTCATATAATTACTTACGCTAAGAATACAATAGAGACAAGCGTGTAGGCCCGTATAGATTACAAAGTACAGTATGCTTACGACGTTTACAATCAATGCTATGTAAGGTACATTAGTCGTACGCACATTATGCTCTAAGGGAAGAGCAACATAACTCGACACGGCCCACTCCCACCAATTTAACAGACGAATTCATTGTCAACTGCACGCAAACTGAATGCCTAATTTCAGCTGTCAATTTAATCTACAAAATCCTTCTTCTATTTAATTGATATTATGTAATGTAGCTCCACGTAATTATGTGTGTCAACACTGATAGTACACTAACTCAACAGGAATCGATTTTTAAACAAAAACTTGCTACCAATTACACAGCAAGATGTACATATATGAGCTCTAGCATCAAACATCGTATTATGATACATCAGCTTTGAAATCGGTGAATCTGTACTTTGCAAAGTAGAAATATGGACGTAGGTACATATAAACTTAATGGAGGAGGAATTGGCGCTTCAAATAACTTTTGGTTTTACACGATTGTGGGCGAATATAAACTAATTAAGCGATTATAATGGTTAAAAAGCAAACTTATTTTTATTTACATTGAAGCTTACTTGATCACAATAAGAATTTAACCTCATTCAGGGGCAAACATAAACTCATTCTGCATACCTAAAAGTGTCTGCAACTTATAAAGAACAATTTTTAATGACGTTATATTTGAAACATGAGAAACAACGACAACAAAAAAGCAATTTACCAAATCCGTATTATTCTTAATTTATGACGCCATTAGTGTTCTTTCATTGTTTAGTTGAATACACAACTCAGTTACCAGTTCCATACTGTACACGAGTTCTGTATTTTCCTCACATCATGAGTACCCGATCTAGCTAGGTAGATTTCAGAGCACATGATTCACGTCCATGGCATCAAAATAGCAACATGTCATTCAACTCCGACAATACAAGCCATGTCAGTACATGTGACACATACTTGTGCATTTAATATTATTCACAGGTACGGTCCCATGATGATAATTGTTTATGGTGTGGAATAGGATAATTCAAATACTGGTTAAAAAATTCCAGAATGAAGTTCGTTCTTATGATTGCATTATCATCACCAAAAGCCCATCGTCGTATACGCACTTCATAACCCCTGTCAGTCCATACCCATGAAGTTCGTGGTTAAATTCAGTTCACAAGTTCATTTTAACATACGCATTGGAGTAAAGTCGCATTTGCCAAAATGCGTAGTTTCCTAATTACAATTATCATACATGAACACAATTAAGCGCTACACAAATCTATGTTGTGAATGGTTAATAAATAATAAAACACACACTTGACAGGTCTGGTGAAAATATGTATTATTATGCACACGCGCTCGAATGAGCAGAAACACATGACAGACTAGGTACAGTGTGTAGTACCTCATTCACCTTCAGACGGTGTGAGAGAATGTTGAATTGAAAGATTAATAGCAATAAGATATTGATACGATGAGATGATGTAGAAAGTAAGAACCCAATCAAATTAATGACTGCAGCATAGCGTAAATGCTTATCGTTAGAGAGGAACTAAACTACCTAGGTACGGGTGCGCGCCGTGAACATTTATGCACCTAGGTACCTACTCTACCAACACACGCAACGCACTGTAAAAACGAACAATTAAATTGCATGCATGGCAGTCGGCTTTGCTAGACAAAACAATATTTTGTTACGAAATTACTCATCCTCACAGCAATTGCGAGTTTCCCATGCCAGGGAAGCGTACACAAGTCAAGTTATGTCAGGTGTATCAAGTTTGTTGATATAATTTTCGAAGTCGTTACGTTTATGAACATGAACCATGCCTTTTTATATTGTCGCACTCTCACATAAAAGACCACAACAAGCCAAAGGCAACATAACGGCACGTGATGCACCTGTTTCCCATTTCTCACACCAAAGGCAAAAGTAGAACAATCTCTACATCAGTTAGTAGGTTGGTTTTAGCCCAACCCAGACTACAAGTCGAACACTTTCATCGTCTCACGAGTGCAGACAGCTATTCTTTCCTCTTGATTTTGGTCAAACTTGACACATTAATGAATTCAAGCTTACAATATTTGCTCTTGAATGATAAAAAAAACTATGCATACACACAGACACTATTAAAAGCAAGCTACACACTCAATTTCAACAGGACAAGCTAGTTAGTCCAGCCCCGTCAAAGAACAGCTTATGCTACACTTCAGGGCAAATGCTTGGTCTGAAACACTGGTTTAATGACTTTAAACTACTTTTAACATAAAAGCCATTAGCATGAGAAATACAAGCAAAGTATACCTCCCGTTCAATATAATTTCAAAAAAAAAGTCATTAAACCGTCAACAACACGACCAGGGTTATATAGTTTTCATGAATTAGTTGAAGTGAAATGACACACTCTAACAATAGAAACGCCATATTACAGAACTCTCATTTTACTGTATTGTTTTCTGCATTGCTTTATAATCATCGTGACAGTACAGTAAGCTTAACGACGGTAAAACTGTATACAATATCTTGTTTTTAGGAACGTTACGGAGCTGAAAAATAATTTTCAAATCCCGTCCCATTACCACTGTAAGTACATTTTAAGGCATGTACACATTAAAACCTAATGATGCGTTCTTCAACTAAAATATTTTGTGCCTGGTAACTTATTAAATTCACATTTGGGTTACAAATCTAAGCACACACTCAAAAGTGCATTTCGCACTCTCAGTGATCCTTAACATCGGCCAGCACAATTTGCAGTTTGGAACACCCCGAGATTTCTATTTTATTCACGGTAAAAAAATGTGGAGATAAATAAAGAAATAATTTAAACACCTGAGATTGAATTATGGAAGCGACAAGCTGTTGAATCTTTTAGGAATTAACTCGAGGAAGAGAAATGCAAACAGTTAAAACACCAACACAAGATAAAGCAATTGCAACAACTCTCAAATCAGAGATGCACAGGTTTCTTTCTTTATGACAATCAAATAAACAGTCAGTTGCGAGTTAGCCCCTGGCAGAGCTTTAAAATAAACGAGTTAATACTAGTATGTTTATGAGTCGAGGCTTTCTGCCTTCCATTTACATAATTGCATTCATACAGGTATTTATATATACAACTATTATAGCAAGACTGACAACGTCAACCCCTTCTACCTCCCGTGCATAAGTTTAAGAGAAGTGGAATTTCTTTCCACTTTGAAGCTTACTCGCTATTTATCCACGATCCCTTCTTTATTACTATGGTGGCTGCTGTGTGGTAAATAAATGCAGACCGCATCGTGTCGCGTAATAATGCATACTGCAAGAGTTGATTACTGAGGTGTTAGGAAGAGCGAGTTCCCCAAGAAGCAAAAAAAAACACTCTCACCTATGCGATAACAACAAAGCGGTCACTCTCGCATCGACAAACCGGTGTGGATTCTCGCTCCACCTTAATAAAACTTGATGTTCACATTTTCTAGCCCTTAGAATCCCGCGCAGTTGTACGAATGTAAAGTCATGAACATGAAGCTATTTTATTGGACATGGACGTCGCAAGTGCATCAAAGATTGACACGGAGGAATTTAGTCTTCCCAGTACACAAGCATAATATTTATGTGAATTCAACCAGAAAGCTAAGTAGGTTAAAGTGTTGACACTTGATTTTCATGACTGACTCGCATTCACTTTTCCCAAGCACGTGCAAGATAAAGTCAACTTTCCGTGCAGACTGTGTACCATCCCAACTCCTATTATTATTACTAGCTAATACGATAATAAAGTTATAAACTTTTCTTTGCTATCACTCAAAGTGGATGTTATTCAATTATCAATTATTATTATGCAATTTTTTAAACTCATAAATAGTCATGGTCACAATCTGAATACATATACATAAGAAGAGGACTACTATCTACGCTACACACACGAGACTGGAGCACCGCGAGCAGTAGTTTATCATTATCAGCAAGCAGTTGCGAGTACGTAGATTGAAATTCCAATGATGATTATATATGCATTGGATTTCTCAACGTGGAAATTAAAATTTAGAATAACTAACGTGTTCAAGCCTAAACGAGCTTTGTAAAGTAAACAAATCCGCTTATCAGTAGAAAGCGAAATCTCTTGCACACTCTGATACTAACAACACCATTATAATCATCCGTAAATATTTCTTTGCTCTTTTACGACCCCACGCTAAAATTGTAACACCAATAAACCCTCTATCTTAAATTTCTAGCCAACCGCCTACTTTTTTACTCTTTAGCCTTTGTCTTCCATTTCTATTCATGGTATGAGCTACCTCAGTATCCGTTGCAAGGGTGATCATGATCAGCTTTGGGTTAACTAACATCTGTACACTCCAGAAGTATTTTTTGAATGAAACGTATCAAACGTAAATAACCCGTCACACATCACATGAAAAATTCCATCGAGGCTATTTGGCATTTACAATAATTACCAAACTGATGGCGATTCCAAACCATAAACGAATCCGCGCGGTTTCTTTTTTTTAACTGACCGAAAAATGATAAGCACATTTTGAGTTTTTAAAATCTTGCTTGTAACTTTTTTTTTTTACATAATTACGGTAAAGGCGTACAACGTCTGTTCTGCGAGAGTGAAGTTTTATTAGCTCACAAGCACATGTTTTGACTGCAATTACAAATACTGCGAAGTCAGTCCGGCAGTCATTAGTGAACACATCAAGGGATACATAAATATTGTCTTTTCGACACTTGTCTGGTCGCTCCACCTCATCGACAATGTTACTAAACCCAGTTGTACATTTATCTACGCTTTAAACAAGTAGATACATTGAGGAGCTGAAGTGACTCGAATCCCAGACACCAGAAGCCTGAAATGTCACAATGGTTCAAACCACCTTGCTCAGCCAATTCAGCATATACTAACTCGACTGAAACCAAATCCTGCGGGGGAAAATGTGCTTTATAATAATAAAAGCACACATTCGTGTATCAGCTTTGATTGCTGCTACAAATAACTTAATCTGTGTTAGTGCATTCATAACCTAATTGTAAGCACGATGGGGATGTAAGTGAATATTATCACCAATATAGTCTTCACTAAGCAAGTTGAAGCAGACATAAACCCCAGGATTACCCCTGTTGGGCTCAGTATTCGAGAATAAATAAGACGCAGAGTGCTTCCGAATTCCAGTAACCCTAAAAAAGTGTAGCGTAGCTTGGAATTAAAATGATTTTGAAAGTATGTATTCTCAAACACACCAGACACTCTAGCAGCTGACATCAAAACGGTATAGAAATTCATTTAATTCAATGAGCCATTAAGTTTTTCAATGACGCTAATGAATTTATTTAGCCAATCTTGTGCGCAATTAAAAACTTAGTTCACACTGGTTCAAGAGTTTATCTTCAAATGTTAGTAAATTAGGACGGGGCATCAGTTGACGAATCACCGTCCCTTTAAATTATCAGCAACTAGACGTTGAAAATACAACAGCAAACTTTCAATGGGGTAAACGAAAATCAAAATTAAATCATCCAAATCAAACTAGCGTACAGTACACATACATGAGGGAAGTGAATGGATGAATTGGTAAAAGCAGCATGTCTGCAAAGAGGACAAACAAGTTAATATATGCCATGACAGAAATCAAACCCCATTAAATTCCCTAAACAGACCAAGTCAGCAATTAGGTCCTGAGAAAGTTACCACTAAAAGACAATCAGCAATAATAGTACATGCAAGTAAATCAAGTCTATCGTACTTGGTCAGCGTTTCACATTCCGCCTCTTGATCTTCTAAAAAAAAATCCAAAATTTTTCCATCCGTCAAAATTTAAAGCCTAGTACTATACGTACGGGCAGTTAGCGAACCGCAAACATTACATGTCCAGCCATAGCTCATTATTAATCAACCACCACATTAATACATTTATTCCGCGAAAAGTGAGATTTTAAAAAAAGAGAAGCTTTAAGTTAATCTTACTAGTTAGCTTAAATCCTTATTATCCACGTTGAATGAATATCAATGAACAAGTCAGAGGAAGGATTCATGGAAGATTTCTATAGTCTGATTCTACAATTTGAACACTTCAAATTCTGTCACTTTTTTACGTCTAGAAGTTGAACTTGTTCAATACTAGTACGAGTAGAGGAACTTGTCGTCATCGGAGTTCACGTGGTATGTAAAGGAAGCTACTTTTGCTCCAAAGTCCCAAGTCCTGAATGCTTCTCTACACTTTTTTCTCCTTATCTTCTGAACCGGGGACAATGAACGCTATCCGGAAATGAAACTTCACATAGGTATTCAAAAATCCGAGGAAAAAACTACAGGGAAAAGTCTAGAAGAGGAAAACGGGTAGGGAAATTATATATCATGTCTCCTAATGTAAACTCAACAATACTGGGTATATATAGAAGATTAGAAGAGAAAACGATGCCAATGTATTTATACACGGCACATACATTCTAAACAGTTTTAGTTTTCACTTGCTCCCGACTATACAAGTGCGTAATAATGTGTACCGCGGACCAAATAGTCCAAAGAAAGCGGATATATACACAGATATGCAAGATATGTTCAACCTAATCTATTTTTACAGTTTTCGGGGTCTCTGCAAAAAATTGCCATTTGGCATGTGTCATCCGCCAAATGAAACTATCGCCATTATTTCCTTTCGGCGTACAAGAAACATGTATGTAGTTTAAAGGTTTGAGAGAACAGTGCAAAAGACTTGTTCTTTAAGCTGTCTAAGTATACATACAGTGGAACAGGAGTTGGAAGCGGAGAGTAAAAAGAATTTCAGAATTCAAGCTTAGTACAATACTCGTCTTCAGTCGTTGTCGGAATCATCTCATTGCCATCATTGTCATGCACAACACTATGTACCTACCATGAGCTATTTACATTTTTGCTATTTAGCACGCATTCATTAGGGTCAACTTTTTAAAAAGACTTGCGAAGATTATAAAAGTATATTTGTCTGATTGTAAAAAAAAACTATTCTGTTTGGTATTCTACATTCTGACATGAATCTACATAATTCCACACCATCCTACAGCATAACTATATACTTATTTCGCACCATAAACCCAGTATACACATGGTGGTGATGGCAGACTCACGCGTTAGGACGTCATTTCTAGCTAGTAGTTACTAGACTTGGATTTCCAATTTAGTCTACTGTAGGTTTCTTGCTGTGCTTATGAGGAATATCTCAAGACACGAGGATAGAAGTCAATTGGAAAATAGTCATGCTTCGTTTACAAGGCGAGGTTTTAAAGAAAGGCATGAAAATCCTTGAAATTCGCCTTGACAAAGTAGACATAAGGCGTAAGGTAGCTATTTTATTTTACTCAGCACATTTTTGTGATGTGGTAGGATAAGGATAAGATGATTGAGTCTACCGAGACTCGTCCATCGCCGTAACACTAGCATAGCAGCATCTGCGCCCAGTCCATCCAGTCATACATACAATAAAGCGGAATAGATCAGAGGGTATAATATTATGCACACGCCGTTCCGACTGGCTAATATAAGCCATCCCAACAGTCAAGAAGTACATACGCCACGTATAATACGTATATATGCCTACAGACCACTAAAACACTAATTCATATACACTTACGGTGCACACTATACTTATACCTTGCACATCATCATCCTGCTTCAACAACAACGCACATACGGCCAAGAGCAAGTGAGAGAGACCAATAAGGAAGAGACGAGCAAAACAACAGCACAGACAGTCAGGGTCGTCGGAATAATCGGTATCACTGATTCTTTTTGTAATTCATTTACATTACTACTCCCTAGCTACGCTCTGTCCTTTTCGCATTGAGACTTTGAGACACGCTGAGAGAACGCACATGAATTATTTTAGATAAACTTGTACAGATCATAAATTGTGTGGTTGTACACAATCTCATCTCGTGTGCTTAAGCTCCTCGTTAGACAGATCAATGCTCAACACTGCGTACCCCATCAACATCGTCCGCATCAGCCATGTTCAAGTTCATTTTTACTAAATTAATTCAACCAACCCCATCATGTCAAACCAATATATGCATCATTACAGAATTTGCTCTGCTCCATCCATGTATCTGAGCATCTGAGTCTGTGGGAAAAAACTGACGTTCTCAGAGTTAGTCAAACGCTAAGAATGCTCAGAATCTACGGATGTACATACTGCGAGTACCATGCAAACAAGTTCCTTTATCATTTTTATAAGGAATTCTGCTTGACTGTAAGAAAACAGTCATTTATACTGAATCATGGATTACATCAAAGTCAAAGTACCTCGTGATAAAGTGTGAATGTCAAGAACGTCTGTAGGCAATACCTTGCAAAATGCAAAGTGTCCTCATTCATATACATATAGGTACCCCTCTCTCTACATGTGCATCGCACTGCTATACAAAATGAAAAGACCAACTCCTCTAAGCAACGTTGCATGGGCTGGAGCGTAGTCACAAATTAATCTACAATTAGCTCATATGCACATTGAGTATGCGTACGTAGGTGGAAATAGCTCATAGTCCATACACGATTAATTCTCATTTTTTGTTTTACGTACCTTCGATGTCTAAAAAGTCAATCCTCTCACGTCCCCATTTACTACCTAAACAAAACAAATGAGCGTGAGAGAACATGCAGGCAGTTCAGAAAGTATGTGCTCGTACGTAACCTCGGAAGTCGTGTATTTTGGCAATACTATTAGACTCAAGTTGTAAACTTACCTACATACATACTCATTCTTTCATAGAATTTCTTTGCCACTCTGCCTCTTGCCTATCCTGGACATATGAAGCTTGGCCTGGAGTTGTAAAAAGAGTTCTAATTCTACAGTTTATGTAACTCCTTCACTTTACTTCTTCATGCATCTACTGTTCTGCCTTTTCTACACGCTTTCAAAATGGCTGTATGACTCAAAGTCTCTTTGCACTTCTCGTTTTACTTTTAGTTATACATAACAGTGTACATCACTTGTATGTGCCTTCAGCATATTTCCAACACCTAACAACCTAGTTTCTACTGCGAAAATTCAAACGAAGTAATTGAGCAGCTACATATATTAACTGCAACTAAAATAAGCAAGAGTTAAAATTTCGAATTACGGTCTTCTACTTACTCCCACTACTTGGCCTCTCTCCATGGCCATGGTAAGGTATCCCGATATTGTGATAAGCTTTTCGCTACCAAATCATGACCAGATTTTCGATGATTTCGTGTGTTTATCAAATAATACCCTAAGCAATAGAAATGTGCGCACATACCTAAGCAATAAAATACTCCTAACATTCTAACGTATCAATAGACGTGACCAATGAAGACAATTTCACCGGATTCTGTCATCCACAACGATGAGAGGAAAAGCGATTGAATCCAAGCATTAGATTTCTTATATGTATGCTACTTGGATATTTCAGAAGCACTAGTGTCCAAAAATGTTTTAAAAATAAGCAAAATAGACACTAATCATCATTAAGCTATTAGATTCAAACATGCTACCATATTATTTGTCTCACCATATTATGTGTTTTTAAAGATCTACATACTAGTGATATACAACTTTTTTTGATCTTCGTGTTCGTGTTCTCAACACATGTTCTATGTACATTCATTCTAACTAGTAATCAGGTTCTTATAAAAACTATACAAGATCTAAAAAATTACCATGTTTATTGTCCGAAAATTCAGATTTTATTGATCTTATATGTTATTAGTACTTGGACTTTTCTTTAGTACCAGTGTCCAGACTTGATCTTTTCAGCAAACGCTAAGTATGCCCTGATTATTATCACCAAACTGCAAGTATCTTAAAAAATTGCAGTTACGATAGAGTATGTAAAGCAATATTGCTTCCAGGTTGGTCGTAGGTAATTCTTATCCATAAGTAAAATTTTCGACGTTTATTAGTTAAAAATTACCTTTGACAATTTTTTTATCCTTTCCTTTTTAAATTTCAACCAGATTGAAACGTTAGATTCACTGAATGTCCCCCGTGTGTTGCTAGTTACTCTTTTCCTGTCTTTGGTGTTCTTCACACACACGCACGCTGTATTACATACCTAACCAACTTATGTTTTCTTGCTGTACAGTTGGCAGTTCCTCACGCAACGGACTTGGGTAAGGATAGTAAGGAAGGTGGCGAACGCGCGTGTTATTTGCTAGCTAAAATACTTATCTATAGCATATAGACTTTAAACATAATAAAATGAGTCGATGAAACTCGAAACGACCTAATAAATGGCAACATGTATACCTAAGTACGTTGAGGAAATTATCGTCTATGGCAGACCAATAAAATCTGGTATCAAATACAACAAATACCAGTAGAACGGTGAAGAATAAACACTACACTCATCATTTCAGCTTCATTAAATTTAGCAACTGGATTACAAGGATGTCCATGTCGCCTTTCAACGAACGTCTTCATTACAGCTTTGTTATGCTAAGCTTAAATTTTTAACGTTAGCAAAGAAGTTGAACAAGAGGCCTAGTCACAGGATCCCTGTAAAAAAAGTGTAAAACTGTTCAAACCCGTGAGAAAAGTAGTTTCTGCAAGTTCAGCGAAACTTTAATCCATCTCGTTATCTCTCCATTCGAATTTGAATCGGCAAAATTGATTTTCTATCCAATAAACACGTCTTAATCAACATGGGAAATGCATGTAGTGCAATAATCCACAAAAATCGAGGTACAAATATAATACATAAATACCCAATACATCGCTACATCTATTCTTTGAAGTGTTTTTATAAAACGGAAAAGAGCTGTATGCCTTAATCATCACAATTTTGATTTTTACACGCTAGTCAGATACATGAACAACAACAAACTGCTGATCTGTCAATCTGTGAGACATTTAACCCTTTGCACCACAAGACCTTGTAAGAGTGTACATACCAATTTTAAATCATTGCATTCAAACTATAACGCGCTCACAGCGAATTAGAGCAAATACGTACGCAGAAAAATGAAAACCCAGTGCTTGGTAGGTAGGTACAATTTAGTGATATGTTTTTAACCCATATGGCTAGAATTCATCTTCATGTGGACTGCGAACCTGGTAGATACATAATTGCCATTCCCATGCATGATCTAGCTCATTGTGACAAGATATGATAAGAGTGAAAATTGTGTAATAACAATAAATAGTAGATAGGTACTTAATTGAATCAAGTAAATATTAAGGCAAAAGCGTATGTACGTACAAACACTGACACCAATATACGTGTACATACTTGATACATCTCTAAACCTCCAAGTATCTATATATTATACAAAACATGCATTCGACAAAAACTGTCATGGCTGTGAAAACATTACATTTACTCATAGCATTATCATATTAATGACAGCCTGTGTACACTAATAAGAATTCGACAACTATAACTACAGTAGTAGTTTAAAATGCCTGGGCTATTCACTCTGACAATCGTAGTCATGTATTTTGCATAGGTGAATCGACGCATATGAAAGCGAAAATGCTCCAAGAACCCTGGGACGACCTCCACTATAGACAGACACAGTTTGCAATCCGTGGGTTAGACAAGAATTTATACGTCAGCGAGTATTTGTAGTAGTAGGCAAATGTAGGGAAATCGTCAGAGTGACAATCTACAGGCAAGACTTCCAAGACACATGGTGTACACAACGCAGCACAGTTGGCTCTTTTGTACCGGGGCCACTCATAAATGATGCCGACGGCTCAGACAGACTCAAATTGGGGGAAGCTATTCTCAGTGAGGCATTTGAACCCCTTTGGACTCTATTAGTCTCTCCATGGCCATCAAAACATGGACCTAAATAACAATTTAGAGTAGACCTCGACAAGTGTGACATCATCTGTGGAAGGCACCTATGTCTACTGCTCTGAGAGCATCTCATCAGACTCATGCCTTAGCACCAGTCCACGTATAGCTACAGCCAGACTGCCTATCATATTATACCAAGAGATGATATTTTTATGCACTCACGTAACGCTGATGTTGGTGTGCACTAACAATCATATCCTTTAAGTATACACAGACCTCTGTGTACGTACACTTGGTGTGTTTATTTATGCTGTAATATCATGTCTGCGTTTGTCTACAATCTGCAAAGCTCAACATATCTGCTTGTACGTAGGA
>JAQFZC010006388.1:0-12598 GCA_034695205.1 Dicyrtoma fusca
ACGCACTACTGGAAGCTTTACTTCCTTCCCCAAGTTCCCTGTCAGTCTGTCCGTCCGTCCGTTTGTCTGTCTCCCTGTCTCCTGCTTTTTGCTTTATGCTTTATGCGTTGCTTTGTACACTGGATACGGGATTGATGGGCTCTGTTTTGTTGTGGCTCAATTGAAATTTTCAAATGTGAAAAGCAAAAGCAATAAAAAGGAGAATGCACACAGACACACACACACAGTGGATGGAAGCTCAAAAAAATCGTAAAGGAACTGCCTTGCTATGCTATATAGCATAAAAACTATGCATGCTAGAGCCGTGGAGTCAAAATCAATACAAATCCGTATTTCACTTTCCACTCAATGGATTCACAGAGCATTATTGAGCATTGGAACAAGCATTCAACATTTCAAAATCCGAGTCTCAATTTTTATTTTCTTTCTCTCTGGCAATTCAATCCAAACTTGAGCCCCAACAAGAACATGACATGATCACTTGTCATAAAAAGGCTCGCACTTTATTATACACTGATTTATTTTCTTACGAGTAAAATTGAGATACAAAAAAGAAAGGAAAAGAATCACTGTTTTACATTGTACTTTCTGTCTTTCTGTCCTTCTCTATTTTTTGGTGGGACTGTGTGATATGATGACATGGCATGACACATGACAGCCAGGGTAGTGTAGTGTAGTATATCTTTCCTTTTTGGAGGTACTTGTGATAGAATAGATTTGATTAACATTGTCATTTGTAGGGCTTCTGAATTTTTATTCAGATTGGTTCAGCAGTTACGGTTTGAGAGATAAAGGCTGTGATGGAAAGTAGTGCTGTTTAACGTTTTTGTTTTATTCCCAATAACTTGGCACAGTAATTGCTGTAGTTAATACAATTCCACAAATGTACCGTAGATCTCCGATTAAACGGAAACCCGGAAGTAATTTCTAGCGTAAAAAAGGTGATAGTTTATTTTAAGAACGTCTGTCATCTATTTAAATTCATTGCCAGTAAACGAGTGGTTTTAAGTTTTAAAGGCTAGTTTGTATTAAAACAGTAATAGTTAAAAAACACACCTTTTTAAAAACCTGCGCTAAATTATGAACAACGCCTTTTCAAAGCATACTTTACTTTGTGCTAAACACCTTTTGAAAAACGCTAATTTATAAGAAAAAACATTTTTTTTGAAACGGCAATTGTTAAAAAACTTTTCTACAAAAGCGAGTTTCTAAAGAAACACTAATTCAAAAACACTAATTTAAGTAAAATGCAAAAACGCCTTTTAAAAAACGCTTATTTCTGACAAAAAACCTTTCTTTGAAAGGCTAATTGTTACAAATCACTTCTTTGAAAACGCCAGTTTCTCAAAAAAACTCATTCAAAAACGCTAATTTTGAATTATGAAACACTTTCAAAATCGCTGATTTTATAAAGACCCTGTTTTTAACGCTAGTTTTCACAAAACTTTTTTTAAAACGCGGATGTATGTATGCATAAAAATACAGTCTAAAACGCAAATATCTTATAAATCGTACAATTATAAATTGTAACCCACTTCAAGAACAACAAAAGCTTTCCGCTGTACGTATATGTATTCTATATATGTTATATATATATGTGTTACACTATACACATACACAAGTCTGTATATAGCAACAACTTTAGCAATAAAAAACTGTAAACAGCTAAAAATTGCGGCACTATACAACAAATACAACTGCCAACTTCCATGGCAGTGTGGTTCTGTCCCGATTGTGTGGTTAGATTTAACACACTCATATTTCTACCATGGTTTTGATTTTGATTTTGATTTCCATTTCTTTTTTTAGTCTATATAAAACAGTATTGGTTCTATATATATAGTACAGACTTAAAGCGGAGGGTAAATAAGTGAGTGCGTGGCAGACACTATTGTGAGCTCGGTTTCAATTTCACAGGACAGGCTCTTTGTCCTCAAGACCTTGTCTCGTCTTGTGTTGTGTACCCACAGACGTACACTCATCATTGTTACTTCACATTTCATTTCATTTCCATCTCTCTCTGTTGCTCTGCTCCTTATTTTGTATTCAACATCCATTCAGAATCTATTGACGACTCACAAAATTGACAATTGACAATTTTTGCCCTCTGGACTCAACTCCAACTCACATAATCAGCTTGAAACTTTATACCTATGAGAGATGGTACAGATTTTCTCAATTCTCTGTCCCTATACCTTCCTAATTCCTATATAGGGATATACCTATATACCGGCCCCGGACAAAAGGTGATTTTTTCTTGTAATAGGACCCTATTATTGTCGGATGCCTAGGTGGGTTGGTTGGTTGGTTACTAGTGTGGGTTTCTAGGCGTAGCGTAATTCCTTCATGCCTTTCCATTGACGCACCAACAATCAAACAGCAATCTCGACAGTATATACAGAAAAAAAAATTCTTAGGGAGACGAATTCAAAAATGTTTTGCTTTACTATATTCACTACTACACAGTCAACGTGCAGAATGCATTCACAGATCAGTACAGCGTGTTAAGAATGAAATAACAATGACGCATGACGGCGACGTGACAGAGACAGCTAAGCTAAGTATAAGCCAATACACAAAAACTGGGCAACGAAAGCCCGTGCTTTGGGTCCTTTAGCTTTAGCGTACCTGCAATTTACTCTATCGGTTAGTGAGGGGCCTTTCAAATGTTGGGGTATTGGAAATATTGACGAATTTTTAAAAATGTGGTTTAATTTTGCATTTTGTCTTTTTTTAAAATTGTGAATATGTCCTTGTTTTGGCGTTTTTTACCTTCTCAAAACGGTTCAATGTCTAGTTTTACATCTTTTTGAAAGTGTTAATACCTTGTTTTGCGTCTTTTTGAAAGTGTTAATTCCTTGTTTGGCGTCTTTTTGAAAGTGCTAAGCTATTGTTTTGATCATTTTAAAAGTGTTAATTTCTTGTTTTTTATCTTTTTGAAAGTCTTACTTCCTGGCTTTGAATACTTTTGAAAATTTTGTTTATTGCTTTGACCGTTTTTGAAAAAGTTACTTCTAGTTTTTACCTTTTTTGAAAAAGTTAATTTCTAGTTTTGACCGTATTTGAAAAAGGTATTTCTAGTTTTGAACGTCTTTGAAAATGTTGATTTCTAGTTTTGATCTTTTTTGAAAATGTTAATTTCGGGTTTTGACCGTTTTTAAAAAGTTAATTTCTAGTAAAAGCACCTTCGTACAGCATATTTTCTATGGTTCCCCAGTAGTTTCTTTTCTTTTTTAGAAATTCAAAGCAAGGTAATATTTGCAAATGCCCTGGCCCTGTTTAACGAATTCATGTTCGATATATGTAGGTACCCACTTCATTTTGCCTGCATTAGAATGCTGAATTGAAAAATTGAATTTTTTTATTCTAAAGATCAAAGGCCAGATTCGTAAATTCATTTTCCCTCTCATGCGTGAATAATTGTTTCTAATTTTGTTTTTGCGTCGATTCTTAAAGTGCATTGCCTATCAACTATCAACCTAGGTATATTATATGTAGTTCATACAATAATACTATACAATAATGGCGTCACGAAGAAGATGATGATGCCTGTATCCTTCCCTTTGTTGCCTTGTCACTAAATTTTTAAAAGATTTGAAATTTGTGTGCATTCGATCGTAAAAACTGCTCTTTTTCATTAAAAATGTTCAGCTGATACACTGACTGTGAGACTGTAGACTTCACTGCAGTTGCTGGGCTGTAATGATGCAATGAAACATTCTCCTGGCTACTATTTTCACATAACAACAACAACAATGGACGTGGATTGCATATGCGTAGTGTATGGAACTGGACGGATAGAATAACACTAACAATAACAATAACAATGGCAGATGTCAATTCGTAGCCGGATCCCTCGATTTACATATTATTGTCAAGTCCATTGTTGTTCAAGTTGTAATAATCCCTTGTAAATTGCACTTGAGGTACAAAAGAGATGCTTACCTGGTTTTATTTCTGTATTGTGTACAGTCTGTATGTAGGAAGGTACTTACTTAGTGACCGCCTGTTGTTACACGTAGGTATGCTAGTTCGTCATTCGTCGTCCGTCAATGCCATTGTCATTGCATTGTTGCTGTCATTCTGAGTGAGTGACGTGAGGGTCTCGAGTCCCGACCAAATTGAAATCGAAAACGAAAAGGAAAAATGACAATTGCAATTATTGCATTGCTTGACGCACTCCGTGAGTGTGCATAGCTGAGAGAGGAAATATTTTTCTGCCAGCAGGTGATCGTGATCTGCTGATGCGCTAATGATATGTGGAGGTATTTCCTATCCGTACTTGTTATTGATAGCCTTGATCGTGATTCTTTGATTACCGTCAACCTTTTATTAGGCAGTGAGACGCCAGTACATGTGCCAGTAAAGATAGTGATGTGTTTTCTAGATTTAGCTATTTAGAAAATCGGGTTTAATCTTATCAAAACGGTAGTATATCTAGTTTTGCACATTTTTGAAAGTGTTAATTTACTGTTCTGACCTTTTTGAAAGTGTTAGTTTACTGTTTTGACCTTTTTGAAAGTGTTTGTTTCTTGTTTTGACCTTTTTGAAAAAGCGTTATTTACTAGTTTGGACCGTTTTGAAAAAGTGTTATTTACTAGTTTTGACCTTTTTGAAAAAGTGTTATTTACTACTTTTGACATTTTTGAAAAAGTGTTATGTACTAGTTCTGAACTTTTTGAAAAAGTGTTATTTACTAGTTTTGACCTTTTTGAAAGTGTTAATTTACTGTTGTCACCCTTTTGAAAGTGCTAATTTACTGTTGTCACCTTTTTGAAAGTGTTAATTTCTTATTCTGCCCCTTTTTGAAAGTCTTATTTACTGGTTTAGAATGCTTTTGAAAATGTTATTGTTTCTAGTTTTGACCATTTGGAAAAAGTTAACTTATAGAAAAAGCACATTTGTAAAGCATTTTTTCCACCGTTTAGTTTCTCACTCAGTTCCGAATAGGTAGGTTAAAAAAGATGCCCGTCGTACTGGTTTGATTAGTGCATAATTCAATGTAAGAATTTAATGAATTCATTATAATTTTTAATTACAGCCAATCAGAATCGGAATAAAACTGACTCAACTTAACTGTGACTGTACCAGACTATTACGATGTTGCCTGTACTGTAATTAAAATATGTAAAAGAAAAAATCACGTTTTTAGTACGATCGTAAGAAGAAAATCTCAGAAATAAAAAGGAAGAAATCTGCATGGAAATAGAAAATTGTGTAAAGTATTTTGTAATAGAAAATTCGGAAAGGCTTAGCTTCCCCCGTGTTTTCTAAAGAGAATTTTTGTATTTTTGAGATTCATAAATTCCGGACTTTATTTCATATGAGAGGATGAATGGATTTTTGAATAGTGCGAAAGAACTGCGAAATTCTTGAGTCTTGTGTTACTTTTGTGCTGTTCTGGGAAGAGTGTTCATAATGTGTAATAGTTCGTGTCTGCATACATTTCTGTCCGCCATTTCCTAGCTGTGTCTCTTTTCTCTCCTTTTTCCTGTAGTTTTCCCCTTCATTTTCATTTTATAGCATTTCTTTGGTATTTCAAATATTTCATTACTCTCTAGTTTATTGTACCTGGTCTGGCTGGGTCTCTGAGCTTTTGGTTCATTCATGCATAGATTGTGTTGTAAATATCTCTCAGCATGGAGGAGAACGAGGACTGACTGACTCGGTGAATTGAGTTAGAGTGAAATGAAATGAAACATGAAATGTTGAAATTATGTTCAAATGAAATGAGACAAAAGTGTGAAAGGGAGGACCGTGGAAGGGAAGGAAATAACTGAAACCAAAATACAGATGCGGGTTCATAAGGTGTGTGTGTGTGTGAGTGTATGTACCGTAAATTCTCTTTTACTACGCGGGTCTCTATTAATACGCGGGTCTCTTATTGTACGCGGAGGTCCGAGGGCCTGAATGGAATAATGCTCGGGTCTCGAATAATACGCGGGTCACTAACAGTACGCGGGTCACCGGAGGTATTTTCAGTGTTAAAGTGTACAGAAATTTGTGTAAACCTAACCTTTTAGCCACTGAGCTTGAATTAAATGACACATACTTTTAAGTCGCTTAAAAGTGTCAAAATTCTTGTTTTTAACCTGTTTATTCCAACTAAATTCAGAGTAGTAAAACGGTTAGTTTGAATAATACGCGGGTCTCTATTAATGCGCGGGTCTCTAATGGTACACGGGGGTTGGAGGAGCTGAATGGAATAGTGCGTGGGCGTACTATTAGAGAATTTACGGTAGGTGTAGGAGCGAGGGAATAGAGCAGAGAAGCGTGTTGCATTTCATTTATTTGGTTTCATTACCATTTTATGAATGCGAATTGTGATTTGCGATTGGGAGCAACACGTATTATTGCCCTGCAAATATTTCATTTAGAATTCATCGCGCCACCACCACCCGAGTCTCCAGAAACTTTTCTTTTAGCTTGAGTAAATACATTTTTAAAGTTTACGGCCAAGAAATACCGTGTGTCAAGTCTAGACCAGGGGATAAATGCCAGTTTTTATACCAGCTGTAATGTGCACATACCGTGAATGTGGGACTAGTTTTCGTTTCCTTCGTTAATTTTACAGCATTTTGTGTACCAGTACTTTTCAGAATTTACCGCTTTTAAAACATTTCAATCGGTTTAAAAACGTTTTTATTTTATAAAGTGTATTTTGTAAAAAGCATTTTATCTCTCAACACATTTTTAAATGTAATTTTTGGGTTACAAATCTTTTCTTCTTATTTTGTGTAAGAGCACTTTTGTAAAAGTGTATTATTGTGTCTAAAACCACTTTTCGTAAACGAAGTTTTGTATCGAACTACTTTTCTAAAAGTGTATTTTGTGTAAAAACACTTTTGTAAAAGTGCAATTTGGGTAAAAGCACTTTTGTAACAGTGTATTTGGTGTACAATGACCTTTCTTAAACAAAGGTTTGTCTCAAATCACTTTTCTTGAAGTGTAATTTTGTCTTACAAACAATTTTATAAAAGCGTATTGGATGTAAACCCAACATTCTTAACTAAATTTTGTGTCGAACCCGTTTTATAAAAGTATGATTTGTGTAAAAGCCAAAAGCAAAAAATAAAAGTGTATTGTGTCTAAAACCATATTTCCTATTTAGATTCTCAAGTCAAACTTTTCAGAAAAAGTAGCTTGTATTAAAATAATTTTTTAAACGTCGTCAATTCCTTTCCAAAACTCTTTGAGAAATTGCTTAAAATTGTATTCAAGTCGTTGAGTCAGCACTGGAACACCTGGAACCGAAACTTAAGCGAAACTCTGCAGAGATTTACGGTATGTGCCTAACACGTCCACCCTTTCCCTCTCATAAACCATTGGGTAATCCACATACGGTATATTATTATATGCGCACACATTTTGCCAAGAAAAAATAACAGAATAAAATGTGAAAAAGAGGAAGCTAAAAATGCAGTAAAAATTACGATGATTGATTTATGCATCCCACGTTGCTTATTTAGGACTGAAAAGTGAAAAAAAAGTGGGCTTAGAAGCTTTTATTATCATATACCTATGCATTTAAATTTAACATTTTTATAGTGCTGTACACATACATTGATGCTTGCATAGACATAATCCTATTAAATGTTTTGCATGCAAAAGGCGTAAACGTTGTACATGTTAAAAGGTAAAAATACAAAATAGTAAAAGTGGAAATAAGGAATATTCGCGAGTGCTACGGACAGACAGCGAGAGGCATCGCAGTTCGCAATGAAAATGAAGCAACAGAATATACCAAAAAAAAAATTGTATAGTGTATTTCAAGGGAAATAAAAAAAAGAGTATAAAATTTTTATAGAAATTAATAATACACACGTGCAACTCCAGGCAAGCTGCAAAATGAGGGAGGAAAGAAAAAAAGGTAATACAGCTCACTTGTGTGAGTGAGTAGCTATTATTTTTTTTGGCATGACCTAAGATAGCGTTTTAGTTACGTAGCTCTGTATGACTGGAGAACCGGAAAAAATCTCCCTGGAAATCCACGCACTCAAATATAATACGCATATATGAAAAAAGAAAATGTTGACCTGGGTTTTTTTTATTACATCTATAGATGTGACTCGGTAGGGCTTCCCTCATAATTTTATTAGCCTTTGAGGCAGAAGAAGTGATATCGTTACTGAAGGAGCAACATGAGGCTTCTTCGTTTTCGGATTTGATAGCACAGTGAGTTATTATACAGTATATAATCTGGTCGCAATGGCATTCGGCAACAGTTATTTCTTGACCAAACTATTTCCTATGTTCTGCACCTTTTAAGTAAATCTAGCAAGTTTTCAAAAATATGAAAGGAAAACGTGTACGTAGAAGAGTTTGAACCTTTTCAAAAATATATATATAAATAGAAAAATCTGTACCTTTTCATAAACACATAATTAGGACATTTAACACTTTCTCAAAAATAAGTAATTAGGGCATTTTGCACCTTGTCAAAGACATGTAAATAGAACAATCTGCACCGTTTCATAAACACATAAATAGGACATTTTGCACTCTCTCAAAAACGAGTAATTAGGGCTAATTGCACCTTTTGAAAAACATGTAAATTGGGCATTTTGCACCTTTTCGCAAACATGTAAATAGGACATTTTTTACCTTTTCAAAAACAAGTAATTAGGGCATTTTGCACCTTTTTGCAAACATGTAAATAGGATATTTTGCACCTTTTCAAAAACGAGTCAATAGGGCATTTTGTACCTTTTCAGAAACATGTAAATACTACATTTTGCACCTTTTCAAAAACAAGTCAATAGGGCATTTTGTACCTTTTCAGAAACATGTATGTAAATAATACATTTTGCACCTTTTCAAAAACGTGAATAGAATATTTTGCTACTATTGGAAAAAGTAAATATGAAATTTTGCATCTTTTCGCAAACATGTAAATAGGACAATTTACACCTTTTTAAAAACGTGTAATTATGGCATTGAGAACCTTTTCAAAAGCGAGTAATTATGGCATTTTGCACCTTTTCAAATCAGTGTGAAGTATGACATTTCCGACCGTTTAAAAACCCTCCAACCACCTTGCATCTTCGACGTTGATATGAGCACAAAACCTGCTGCTGCTGAAGTTTTTGAGTCCGAGTAAAGTCCGACTTGAAATTTGGTGAGCATCCATAAAAAGGTTAAAAGTTGTATTTTACTCTCAACCTTTCCACTCTCTCGCTCTGCCTCATTTATTTTTTTTGCACACTCACCATCATCTTTACACGCACCAGCATAACAAGAGCAAAAGTTGTTAGAGCAACCCAAACCGAAGCTAAACCAATCCGTAGTATAAAACACTATACATACTAAACGGTACTATATGTATAGGTATACATATATACGCCATATAATTACGGCTATACTACTTACATGTTTATTTGTTCGTATTAAGTATTTCCCTATACATACGTTTCTACCTCGAGTTTTGTTAGTACTTTCTCTGCTCCTGTGAAGCAATACAGCTGCTACTTCTTGTGCTGCTGTTCCCAAATAATTACCCTCTGAACTATAAATGTTGTCGAAGTGGATTGGATACTGGATGTTCGATGGCAAAGTGTATAGAGTATATACCTATATCCATATTAACTATGTTATACGAAGAATATTATATAGACAAACAAGTTTGCGTTCATTTTCATTTGAGAGTTCGTTCGTGTGGCCAAAGAGAGAGAGAGAGACAGAAAAAAAGAAGGGAAAAGCAAGCAACTAAAGGTGGTTAGATTTGGTTGAGTTTGGTTCCGTTCAGTTTGGTTCGGTTAAGTTCAGTTTTTAGGATTCGCAATTTATTCGGCCACACAGCACAGATAAATTCTACTGAAAATGAATTATGTACAGTATCTCATATAGAAAATAGAAATGTATATAGATTTATAGATTCCTATAATTATATTTTTTTTCCATACACCAGCGCAAGTGTATACAGGAGGTCGGGGTATTATCCTTTATTATACGTTTGCTAGAGACTCAAGACTATTGTGCTCTGGTTCTGGTTGTAAAAGTAAACTGCCTAGATGCTCGTACTTTTCTACAACGAAACGAGGGGCATTTCCGGTATTACGTCACATCGTTTAACCTATTAGAAACTGACACATCATGAAAAGAATGCTTGACGAAAATGTTTGTATTACAAATACAGTTTTCAAAATGGTTAAAACTAGCTATAGTAAAACTAATAATACCTAAACATTTTCGAAAGGCACGATCCAAGAAATTAACCGTTTCAAAAAGCTCAAAACTTAAAATTACATTTGTCAAAACTAGTAAATAGCACTTTTTCAAAACAGTCAAAACTAGTAAATGACACTTTTTCAAAAGGGTCAAAACTAGTAAATGACACTTTTTCAAAACAGTCAAAACTAGTAATTAACATTTTCAAAAGCGTCAAAATAAGAAAGATACATTTTTGAAAACGTGTTAAACTAGATAAGTAATCATTTCAAAAAGGTTAAACCGCAAGGACTGACAAAGATTAGTCCTGTACGACAGGGAAAACCATCTTGTTTTTTTTAATACCTGGTTTCAAAAGAGGCAAAACGGGATACTTATATACGTTTTCAAAGCTATATGTATGTAGATGTTATGGTTTTTCGTATATTTTACACACATTTCTAAAATAAAAATGTTTTTATGGGTAGTAATTGAAAGCCCCCTGGAACTAGACCAGCTCAGCATCTAGTACAGTTTTTCCACAGATGAGTCTATGGTTCTGTCTTTGTGTGTGCGAGTGAGTGTGAGTGTGTATGTGTGTGTGTGTGTGTGGTTCTGCTAGTGCTGTAGTTCGGATCGTGGTCGGGTTGGGTAAATGGAACGTAAAAGATTTATGAGCTTATAAACTCTGAATTTATGTGCGTTCACGTTCTCTTTCTTGTACCAAATCAAAATTCTCGATACAGTTCAAATTTTCTGCAAAACAAATGAGAGCACCATCAAGTATGCGAGGTCGAGAGCGAGAGTACGAACACAAACGACACTGCTCACTGTATCAGTAGGTATATACCTATAGCTAACAAATGTACCTAGATCGTTACACTATCCCCCCCGAGATAGATACAGTACTGATATGTTATAGGTATACATATATACTCACCTTATACTACTGTAGGTATATGTACAATGTGTCTAGTACTCCTACAATGAATCATGGGTGCAATGAGCTGATAATTTTGAGCTGCCTTACCCGGACAGGGCCATAAGGAACGGGACCGAGACCGGGCATAAGGACAGACATTATGGACAGGAAGCGAAGAGCCCTCAAGAATGATCTAATTCCTAATTCGTTATTGTTTTTTTTCCTCTCTTCCTTCATCAAATTTATATGGAATTTATGGATTTATTTTATGGCACACTTACGTATAGGTAATCTAGGAAATTGGGATGGATAGTCAAATTTCATTTTATGCTAATCTTTCACCATTCCAGTATACATAGGTTCTATAAGTCTACGTAGATTTTGGAGGCTTATAGTAATAATGCAATGATGTGGTGTAGTAAAAGAGTAAAAGTAAAGTTCATTGCTATTGAAGCAGCCAACCACTACACCACCACCACCACCACCGGAGTGGGTGATCAAATGTGTATCAATTGTATATATTTTATGTCCCTTTATTGATTTTTTGACAGCTCTCTAGTCCATCCAGTGTAATGATTACAGTCTCATTCTGATTCTGATTGCTTTCCTTCCATCTGTCTGTGCGGTCTTAAGGCTCAAGCTCTGTTTGCCAGCTTGTCTTCCAGTTCAATCGCCCTCAGTCCTCATCTCTGATTTGATTTGTTTGTCAGTCTTACAATAAAGAATTAAAGATCAAGCACTGACTTGACTTGTGTGTGTTCTGTGGTGTGTTTCTCTGGTTACATTTTTCGATCTCGTTTCGAAATGTCTCTCAGATGAAATATCAGTGTGTACATTCCGGTTTTGAATTTGATCGAAAAATTCAAACTTTATGTAAAGCTACTTCATATTTGACTTATGCTATTGGTAGTTTGGTGGTGGTGGTGGGCTCAAGCTGGTTTTTAAACGTTGCGTAATAATAATGATTTACATGGTTAGACATTACATTGCATTGGTGGTGGTGGTCAAGGAAAGAGTAGTGTAATGGGAAACCGAAGGAAATGCAATCAAAAGTATATAGGTATAGCGTGAGGCTATACAGGCATAGGCTATGACTATATATACATAGTAGTGACTGGCGAGAGAGGGCTTGAGCTGGACAGGCGTAAAATATATAGTGTATGGCACTTGAGTTTTGAAATGTTGGCCCTGTCCTCGTAATTTATGAGAACCACTATATACCAACTACTGCTCAGCCCAGCCAGAGTAGAATCGCTAATAGACAGTTTAAGTAGATTAACCAGGACCAAGGGGTTACATTCGGAACAACATGCTTATTGCATGCTGTGTTCATTTGATTCCATTCCTTTTCCTCTAGTAGCTCTCGCTCTTTTTTCTCTTTTTCCCTTTTTGCAAATCCAATGACCATGTAATATTTATGGGAATTTATTAAAGTAGGGGCATACATAGTACACTACCGGGAGGTAGAGTCATATTTTGAAACAGAATAATAGCGACAAAATTAAATACACCGAAAGTCTCTTATTTGCT
>JAQFZC010006389.1:0-12597 GCA_034695205.1 Dicyrtoma fusca
TTAAGATGATCTCGCCTGTTTTGTGTTTCGGCTTGGCTTGCACTAGGAGTCCGGCAGTCTTTTGCTTAGTATTAAACAATCTAAGATATACAAATTCAGAACAATAATTTAGTACATATGCATGGGTATTTCATTTTGGGTCCATTATTATACTATTTAATTTTTGTATTACTTATTAAACGTAGGTATAGTTAGTATTCTGTTTTGATGTTGTTGTGTTTATGCGTGAGTGTTTTGTTGTGTTAATTTACTATTTGCTGAAGCAGTTGGTTTCTCTCAGTGAGGCAACTAACTATGACATCGCTGACATCGTGTATTTTTGTCCATTCTGTACATGTCAGCTTTCCATAGTAGTCCGCTGTCCAACCAAGTTGAGCGAGTTGCTGTCGGAAGTTTATTAGCGCCGTGCACTCCTGTAGTAGGTGTTGGATGCTATCTATCTTATTTTTCTTACACATTAGGATTGGCTTTGTTTCGTTTTCATGATGGACTATAAATAGATCCTCTTAATAGCGAAAATATAGTTTCTGTTGTCTAAGTTGTGCAAATAGTCTTTTGATCCACATAGGCACATTCCAGGTTAAGTAAGCTGCTGGGTGCTGGCTATCCGTCATTTTGTAGTTTTTGTAGTATGCATGGTTCTGGGAGTGCTGTATTAAGTCCTGTTCGTTTAGAAATTCAATGTCTTGATTAATTTCAATATACTTGCAGTATTCTTCTTGTATCGTTTCATGCGACTTCTCAAGCACGTTGCTTATGCCATATTTAGCTAATCTTGCTTCTACTTGTATGACCCAGTTGTTTTCTGGCTTTATGTTAACATTGTTGTGGAGTTTTATGAGACGATTAAATCTTGTGTGTATCTGCCGTTGGTCATGCTCTTAATGTGTATTAGGAAATTGATGAACTGTCTATTAGTAGAAGTACTACTTCAACCAAAACGAACATTTTCGAACATTTGAAATTAAAAAATGGTATTACGAAACCATTTATTTATTTGGAAGGTTAGAGCGCAGGGAAGGCGCAGGGGTTAAAGATCTCAAGTTCAATGACCTTTCTACAAAAAACTCCGAATCCGAATTAAATTCCACTTAAATAAAATTAAAAAAACGGGGTTCCCTTGTGTATAATAGTTCTGGTGCATTTTACTGAGAACAGCTTTCAATTTGGTTAAAAAAGAAACGGTACAGTAATAATGCTAATGCTTATCGTATCTAAAGTACATTATAATAGCCGGATAACAGGAACTAACAGTGAAGAAACGATGAAAGAAGTAATACCAAAAATATTATTTAGTTATACACTAAAAGTAATTACAGAAAAAAGGCTTCATATTGGTATCAGGTTATAGATCTAGAAATTAGAACTAGAATAACAACAGAGATAATAGTACTATTACTAAAGATTAAACCAAAATTCATTTTTAACGCAACAATACGACATAAAAAAATGAAAAACAATAATAATCAAAAAAGTAAGACAAATGAATGGAAATGGTAATTATTCAGTCCAAGAAGGAATCAGGAAAACATCGTAACGTATAGAGACGAATTGTTTCTAAAGACTTAAGCTCTGCAATACAAAAAAACATCGTTTAAGTAGTAAGCAAAAAACAAACAACGCCTTTTTTTATAGAAAAACAAGATAAAAATACCATTATTACAATTCCCAGCTTACAAATATTTCACTGCAAACAATTATTCCAGACTAGTACTAAACATATTTAACTCTAATAATTTAAAATGAAAATAAATACACGCACTCCTCCCATATAGGTGTTAGGCCTCAAGGGAGAGTATTTTGCTAACTAACTACACTGTTGTATTTTATCGTTTTTTAGAATGTCACCCAAAGACACTATACCTTGTTACTGTTTGTTGGAGCTTATGCTCCAACTTCTGGGTGTGCTGAATTGCACACGGCAAAATTCGCGCGTTTCGGCTATCGATAAGGATAGCAATGCACCAGGATCCTTGCAAAAATGACGTAGTATGCTTCCGAAAGGAAATAGTGCGAATGCACGTTTGTTAGTAGTAAAAAGTAAATTACTACAGGTAATCTCATTATTTCCAACAATTACAAAAAAAACTGATTAATTAAGTTACGCATTCGTAAGTTAATCACGTGCACTGATATCGTAAATGCAAAGTAGCCGATGCCCATTTATATCTTAAACGGAAAGTGACAGTTATCAATTTTTACCCTAAATGTAAAGTGGCCGATATTGATTTTTATCCCAAATACAAAGTGGCCGATATCCATTTATATCCTAAAAGCTAAGCGCCCGAATCCCATTCATATCGCAAATGCAAAGTTCCTGATGTCCATTCATATCCTAAAAGCAAAGTGGCCAATGTTAATTCATAACGCAAATGAAATGTCCATTCGTATCTTAAATTCAAAGTGCCTGATGTCCATTCGTGTCTTAAATTCAAAGTGCCTGATGTCCATTCATATTCTAAATGCAAAGTGGCCGATGCCCATTAATATCCTAAATGCAAAGTGCCGGATGTCCATTCATATCCTAAATGCAAAGTGGCCGATGTTCATTAAAATTATTCGTGCAAAAAGTTGTATTAGAAATGTTTACAACATAAAAAGCTGTGTAATACTTTAAGACTGTAATACTTTGAGTATATAATTGTCATCGTTAATATGCCATCTAGACAATCTACTCTCAACATGCACTCAGCAGTATAACAGCGGGGGAAATACGAACCTAGAGCTTAAAATGCATCCTTGTTAAACTTATACTTATGGACCGAAATCGTGTACAGCAACATGTGCTTTATTTGTTAAGTTAAACTTATAGCTATAAGCTGCTATGGTACTATAAAGTTGATAATTACAGAGAACTTCTTACACTACAACGACTAATACGCAGTGGTTCAGAGTTATTTACTATTCGCAACGTAGTAACACATTTCTCAAGGTGATTTATTAATACTGACTACAACGGACACGTAGACAAGAAGAGTGAAGACAAGAAGATGGTGCTTATAAATCCATTGTAGTAAATATTGTGTCAATTAAGTTAGAATTTAAATGAAAATGAATCTACTACAGTTTTTTTATTTTGCTGGTTTAATTGTCATTAGTTTTAAACACACTAAAGCTAATTCGGATACTGACGAATCTACAATTGCGCATCAGAAACACCCACGTCACCACCACGGAGCGTGCAAAATAGTCATTAATGAAATCTTTTTTGGAACGGAACATAAAAGTTTTATTGAAATTGCAAAGCTGTGTGGCAATCAAGCAAACGTTAACCCTGTAACGGAACTAAAGGGATATGCAGTAATTGTTTTAAATAAACAAAATGATGAGATCGTGTGTGGTAAAGCAGTAAAGCTTTCAAACAAACAACTACAAGGTAACTTTTGCTTCCATAAGCCAGCTTAACCATTTTGCCCTTTTATTTGTTAAATTATAATCGAAAACACCATAATTTAATTTGATTAAGACGATCAAAAGAAGAATACTGCAGGAACTAGCTCAACTCTAGTACTTCAACGTCCAGCAACTGCAGGTATTAAAAATTTATATGATGCTTTAATTTCCTAATATTATTGGAAATAAATTCCTTAACTTTTTTTCAGCTTCGCGAGGAGTAAATACTTTGCGAGAGCAATTTCAACGCCGGAATTTGAACAATAAACGTAAAACTACCGGTGATAGTATTCCCAGGCCAACTAGTAGTGATCAAGTTAGTGCCAGACCCAGCCAAACTGTAGACCTAAATACAAGAACGAAACGGAATAGTAATGACGAGACTCAAACAAACGCCAAAATGTTCTTTACAATAGAAATCCACGAAATTCCATATTTTAACGACGGTGTTACCATAGTTGTTTTACTTCACATGCATTCTAAATCAGCAAGAGGTCCGCTGCCATGCATCCCAGGTGCAGCTGTAAACGATGAACAACTTATTGAGATTAAACGGTGGTTATATGACATTACTATACATTCTTCAATCAACAACAAAGACTTAGCTGTGCAAGTCGCAAGCAAATTAATCTCTTTTAAAACAAATATTCAAGAAATCTATGACGTTGTTCTGCCAATTGCATCAAGTGAGGGAAAGAGTTATAGTAAATGCGATGAAGCTTCAAAGCCACGCACTCCACAAGGGTTTAAACTTGCAGTCCCAACAAAAAACTCCAAAAATTTGTGCCCAAAAAGTCAGCAGTTTATATTAAATATTTGCGTCGATTTTCCATTTTGGTTTAAAGGCAGTCCAATGTTAGCTCAAAGTAATAAATTAATAATAAATTTGGTACGGTCATTAAAATTTTACCAACATAATACCGAAATTATGAAAAATGATCCTAGAGAGCTGGCTTCTAGGTTACTCAATGTTGCTTTAACGACAGTTCATAACGCTGAATCGAAGTTCAAAGCTAAAACAATTGATGACCCAAAACCAAAACGAATAAGAACATCAAAACTTCTTACTTTTATAAACGACCACAACCAAAGTAAATATAATCAACATTTAACCGAATCATATTACAAGTATAAAATATGGTTTACTAAAGAATAATATTTTATTTAGAACTTCTTCGAAGCATCATCACTGAATTTTATAGTCAAAATAAAGTTCCAACAGTAATGCAGCTTCACCAAACGTTCCAAGAAAGGGCTCGACGAGAACAATTAGAATGTTTAGAAAAGAATGGACCGCAACCAACAGACCAATGCCCAGACACGGACGAATTATTTACTTGCTGTCAAGATTCGTTTCGAAAGCTGTTGCACAAGTCAGTCATTAGTGTACTATCCATTATTTAAAAAACAATTTATTAATTTTTGGTATTTTTTGTAGACTTGGATACAAATTTGGTGCTTTGAACCATCGCTACAGCGTACTTTTCAACCCTGACAAAGTTCGATGGCGACGGCGGTATCCTTCAAGAGTAATGGAAGTTCGGCGCTCAAACGAAATGAATATAATATGGCTGGACGAGACATGATAAGTACCTTACACTAACCTTCTCAAATAGTTTTTTTATATCTATTCATATAGAATACTTTTGTCTGTTTTTTACGTGGGACCCAAACCAGTTGCCCCGCAAAGGATGGTTAGCAAAAACATGCACAGATCCACGAGAAAAGGCAGAATTTGCGTTTAAAAAAGTTAAACCTGGCAGAGGCCCAAGGTAAACAAAGTTGATTATTAAAATCAAATTCTGAAATCCCTTTTGTCTTGTACAATAATGTTTACTGTTATATCTAGATTAATAATTTTAGCAGCTGGTGGAAAAGACGGCTTTGTGGCTGGTTCTAATTTAGTGTGGACTATTAATGCAAAGGATGCGGACAAAGTATGAAATACGTGTTGATTTAATTTTCAGCTGTTTTAATAATGAAATGAAATTAAAGCGTGTAATAATGTTAATTTTATACATGTTTTAGGACTTTCATGGGAATGTAAATAAGGTTAGTGAGTGTTCGAACAGTTCAAGACGCACTGCAATGTTATAATTAAGCAGTAACAGCCTTAAAATCCTTTCTATTGGAAACTCATAATAAAATTAATTTAATTTTGTTGATGTTTTAAGGAAACTTTTGAATTATGGTTTACACAACTGCTGGATAATTTGGACAGGGCGTCGCCAAAAAAATTTCTTATCTGCATGGACAACGCTCAGGCAATTTGAATTTGATTTATAGTACGTTACATCAATAAAATACAACATTATGCTTAATGCCAAAATAATTACAGTATCACAGTGTAATATCAGCACCCAAGCAGACTGCCAAAAAACAAGAAATATTAGAGTTTTTGCAAAAGGAAAAACTTAAAGGAGTTCAAGTTCCTGATGACATTAGTACTATGCTTCTAGTGGACCTTAAAAAAGTTTTAAAGCAAGTTAAAAAAAGCAACAACTACTTTCGCATAGATCAGCTTTGCAAGGAACGCGGTCACAAAGCAATAGAATTACTAATTGAGAACGGTCAATTAAAATATCAAAATCAAAAAACTACTTAATATTTATAATTGTTGTGCAGATAGCACGTTTGCCACCATTCAACTGCGACCTTTCGCCTATAGAATCGGTATGGAAAGATATAAAATACAAGTTGATGCAGGAAAACAAAGACCAAGCTGTTGATGTACAACTACGAAGTGCAAAAATAGCTCTAAATACTTACGACCCTAAAAAGTGGGAAAATCATGAACGTCATATTCAGTCCATCGAAAAGGCTTACTGGGATTCAGACAAGCAGTTTGACGATTTGCTGGGAAAAAATCCAGATATCATGGTAATATAATAGATTTTTGGACAAACGTCAAATCATAAATTTATCGTATAACATATTTTATCTGGGTAAGATGGAAGAGGACTTGGACGAAGGAGATGGCGATGGAATACTTAACACAGAGATTGCAGACGACGATGAAGAAAAAGAATCGGAGGATGACGACGACATGGTAGGGAGAGTGTGTGAAACTGTGAGCAAAGCTAAACGCCAGCGTCTTACTACTACCTAATATTCTAATCTATTACTATTTGTGTAATTCATAGCTGTTTACATAATGCTTTTACTATGCAGTAGAATAAAGTACTTGAATAGTAGTATATGTGCTGATAAAATAAATAGGATTGTAGTGCAGTAGGTAAAAGTATCATCATTATACTGTCATATAATTGAACGTTGATTAGCATCATTGATCATTCGTGCTATGATAATAACTGGCAGAGAGCGGAAGGCACGCATCAAATTACAGAATTCCTTATTTTATGCGATTTATGGCCTTAATCAAGCAAAGGCTTGATACAATATGAAATGTAGTGAGACAATACCTACATTTATATTTCGTCGCTCCAAGAGATCTATCATTTTGTATTTAGGGCTTAAATAAATATTAAATACTACGATTTACGATTCAAAATTTTTTAAAATGCTACTGCATCTAGTAGCATTTGTGTGTTGGGTAACAGTTACCTGTGTGCACTCGTCAGTTCTCTCTGTAAGCTCACTAAATAGAGAGTGTAAACTTGGATTATTGTACGATGCAGATTCAGATTCAATTGTTCCTATTTCTGCTCTCAGAGGATCTTTACCTATGGATTCATCAATTTTGGTTCCTAAACCCAAAACTGTTAGCGAGTTTAAAATTGTGGCAACAGCCGAAGACAAATTAAAGTCTATCGGATTGAACGTGCAGGCACAATTAAGTATTTTGACTGGAGCAGTCTCAGCAAGTGGGGCAATTTCAGTTGCAACACACGAAAGTACATCTACGGAATCTATTCAAGCTGTCCTGACGTACCGAACTACTATAATGTATGAGATTCTTAACGTAAGACTTCCAAGCGTGCAGGCGCTGATCGATGTTCGGTCATTGCAACGCTACACTAAAGAAACCCATGTTATTATCGGTATGAAAATTACAATTCTATATTTATAAACTGAATTAGACTACATAATTAAATTTTTTGTTCCTTTTAATTTAAATATTTAAAATAAAAAAGGTTGGTAATGAGCGTAAACCACTTTTACTTCAGGACTTATAACATTTTTCTGATTGTAGGAATTGAATTTGGAGGACAGCTAAATTGTAACATAGAAGCAGATACTAGGGGTAAAGGAACAAGCACCAAAATTGCAAATGAGCTTACAGCGGCTTATAATTCTATTGCAACTTCGGTAAATGCCAAGGTGGGACTTGACATTCAAAGTACAAAATCGTCCACTACATCCAATTTAAGAATTAGCTGTTTTAGCGACATAAATTTGCCGTATCAGCCAACATCGATTGATCAAGCGTTTTCCCTTATTTCGGAGATGCCGAAAATGCTAGCTGAGAGTAATTCTGGAAAAGGAGCTCCGCAAAGGTTCGAAGCCATCGAAATTGATCGTTTAAAGAACATTATATCAATGGATCAAGAGGATTACGATACAGGTGTGTACAGCAGTATTATAAATAAAACGCAGAGTTACAGCTACAATGTATCTCAGATTGAAACATCTGTATTAGAATTGTTTTACGAACACACTGAAGCCAAATTATTTCTTATGCGTTTTTATAATTCAATTCTTGAAAACGAAAATGCTTTTAACGAAACTGTTGTGAACAAAATCAAAAGATTGTATTTTGATTTTGAATCAACTTTTAATTTACAAAAAGTTGAATTCAGAGAAATATTAAAACTGGCAAAGCAAGGATTCATTGAAACAGCGTCTGTCTGGCTTGCCAAAAAGCAATCAGAAATAAAAAACCATCCTAATGGCCCCATTCAGGTTCGTAAAACAATTGAAACAGAGTTTAGATTCTGCAAGTCACGAATTAATTATAATAGGATATTTTTGCAGCACGGAATTTCGTATTTAGGATTAGATGCAACCATTGATGAGGCTTTAATAGAAAACAGGGAAAAGGTCGTATTGTTTTTTTTCTTCCGAGAGCTGTGGAGAATAACCAATCGATCAGCATGGATTCAGAGTACGGATTTATTTTTAACGATGAACGGAACTAGAATAGTTGTTGATTGTGACAATCAATATCATGATGAACATTCGTGCCAACCTGAAAGCCCACATATGTTTGGAAATTCATTTTTTATTATAAAGTTTAACAAAACTGGAAAATATTCGTTCTATTCTGTAAAAGTTAACAATGTTCTAAAATGGACTTGGAATGTCGGAATGTTTTTGAAATAATAATTTTACAAGCAATGGGTATCATTAATAAATCATTTTATTTTTAAAAGTAAAATAAAATGATAAAATGTTCATTTCATTAAAGATTTTAGTTATTACAGAACGTTTCTGAATTAACACTATATTGGTTTAGGCATAAGGCTTTTATAAAGAAGTATACGGCTACTTGGTGTGTACTTTAAACATAAATTACTAAATAAAATAACTGTAGTATTACTGCAGTTACTGTATAATTGTACATACGTTACGGTAAATATATAACAGGTCCCGCACTAAGCAAGCCGGTGATTTACTTGCAGTCTTACGTGTGAATAAGGTGTATAAAAAATGTATTTGTTTTGATATGTTATTAGTATACATTTAATGTTGAATCTACGCAGCAAAATCTATATACTGATTTACAAAATCTCTGCTCTCCTTGTTTTTATAGAACTTTTAGAACCTCGTAGGTTAAACAGCATTTGCATTAAATTAAAAGTCTTCCCATGCTTATTCCACATAACATAAGTCAATTTCACTTAATATATAAATTTTAGTAATATTTAGTAATTTTTAACATTGTAGTCATGAAATAAACATTATAATTTAGCCTAGTTTAGAACATTGTTGAACACATGTATGTAGTTTACGGAACATTGCTATCTTTTGATCAAATAAAATCTAATAGAAGTAATTATTCATAAACTATCTAAATCCAAAGTGTATTCGCTTCACTTATTTCTGAAAAATCACAAACACGCATGTTATATCATTTAAATGATAGGATCATACATTTTAATTGTAATGTTGTATGTAAGAAATTTAAAACTGTCCTACTTTTCTTGTTTGTCTTTTAGTTTTTTTCTTCATCCTCTTCTTCTGATTTTTATTGTGCATTTGACCTTGGCTTTTTTTCTTTTTTCGTCTCTTCAGCGGAGGCAAAAGTGTATGGAAAAAAGTTCGGGCAAACCTAACGGTGAACTTTTTCTTTAGAAATGAGCAAAAGTGACTTCTTCGATTTTGTAAATGATCTTCGAGCATCTTCAAGTTTGATTTAGGATTACTTGACCGATTTGCTGTTATTTCAGTGACCAATTCGTTAAGAATATTCTGACGCATCCTCTCGTATTGATCTTTTGCTAATTTAATCTTCTCTTCACTCGCATGCTTAAAAAATAAACAACATAATTATATAAGAACTCAAAGTTTATATTTCAATTTAATTATAATTGGTTTCTATTTCGTGTTGTATTAAATACCTTAGGGTCTACAGCATTGTGTGCGCGCTGTGGAAGCATATTTAGTATATGCTGAACGTTTGATAGTCCAAATTCTGAAAATAATAAAATATGATATAAAAATTAAATTTTGAAATGAAGGAAGTACATAAATAAGTGACAAATTTATACTTGCAAAGCATTTCAAAAAGGAATAATTAGAATCGAGCAGTCAAAGAGACTGACAGAAGTCAAAAATGTCCTAGGTCACAAAAAAACGTACCTCTTTGGAACTCCTCTATTATAAAGTGCGACTCCCTTGAGTTAAAGGGCATTTTGACAGTAGTAATCTTCATCGCTAGATTAAGGATATAACAATTCACTAATTAGCATACAAACTACATTTCAGGATAATTATGCCCCCAAAACAAAACATTACTGCTCGTCATTACATTATGCTGCATGAGGAAATGAAAATAGAAAACTGACAGTAAATACTATTACAACAATTGCAGATAACATGTTATGCATATTGGTACTACAACCTGCAAAGAGTTGTATCTACAAATACATTCGACATGACGGGTGTCTTATTGTTTGTAGCATCCCCTGCCCAACAATCTCCTTCGTACGGGCAAGCCCAGCTACATAAGATACAACACACGGCTCTCCTTGTTATTATTTACATTATTAATTTTATTTAATTACAGCACTTTACCTTAGGATGCTTTGTATTCAAATTTGTATTTCGTTTTCTACTGTAGCGATGTTTTTGCTCTTCAAGAATTACACCTTATTGTACAGAAACCATCCCGTTAAGGTTAGATGCCACGACGGATGAGGAGAAATCTACAGGACCTATAAATTTAAGAGAACTACAGTTAAATAAACTAAAGTAGATTAAAACAGAACACATTGCGTAATTATTATTAGTATAAACTACACACTTACGTATTTGTGGACAGACTTTCACTATTTTTAAAATCAGGAGCCAGTGCTTGAGTGGGAGATAGGATGCAAATCTTACTCCTGTGCCTTGTGCTACTCATGAAATGTGACTCACGTGGAACTACAGTTGTTTTGTATTTCACCACTAGATGTGTGCTGGCGGTCAAAACTACAAAAGTGTGTTCGAGTCACCAACGTATTTAATAAACACTTTGGGATTGAATTTGTATACTTAGTACTGCGTAAAATTCCGGTTCTTGTTGTTAAAAAAGTGTAAAAGTCTATTTTAGTCTTTTAGAAATGTATAAATCTGCGTGTTGGGCTTTTTACAAATCGTTAAAAGTTAATTTTTAATTTGTTTTAAATGTGTAAAGCTGCAATTAGAATTTTTTAAATGTGAAAAACTGCAATTAGAATTTTTTGATTGTGTAACACTGCATTTGTAATTTTTTTAAATGAGTAAAAGTGCATTTGCTAATTTTAGAAAACTAAAATAATAGTAAGGGTTTGTTGTTATTTTTCTGAAAATTTAAAATTAGATGTTTACTATGTGGGACCGGGGCAGGCAAAATTAAATGCAATATATAGCAATATTTCCTTTCGGAAGCATATTACATCATTTTTGCAAGGATCCTTGTGCAATGCTAATGCTATTTGTATCGATAGCCGAAACGCGCGAATTTTGCCGTGTGCAATTCAGCACACCCAGAAGTTGGAGCATAAGCACCAACAAACAGTACTTGAGTTCCAATTCTACATTGATACTTATGTACATAGTATTTGTGATGCTAATAGTGGCTATAAGTTCTTCAGTTAAATTAATTTAGGTGTTTCATACGGGACACTATAAGCACTGAATATATTTATAGTACGGTTAACAGTTATCGGCAGTGTGTAGTGTAATTATTTTTACTTGATGGTTTCGGACTCTGGAATTACAAATTAATTTCATTCTTTTGATCTGGAAGGAGCGGAATCGGTTGAATTCTTGGAGCTTCTTGCTCTTGTATCATCTGATTTATATTTAGCATTCCTTGTGCGGCATGAAGAGCGTGCTCCACGGCAGGAGCGGAGATAAACTTGTTATTCACGTCATTCACTTCATCTGTGATATTATCAATTTAAGAAAATATGTTTTCCATGCAAATTATATGATGGCCAGGTCATAATTCACGAACAGAAAAATTCTGAAATAAAAGTTTAAATAATGATCACCACCAGCTCCAGCCAACACCTACATTTTGTTCTGTATTACATATATATGTTTGTCGGTTCTTAAAGACTCATCTACAGTAATAGCTGTCCCTGATCTTTACACCCTCAGATCTATGAAATTGGCTCTTCACGCCGAACAAGGGGTGCTTAATATGCATCAGCAGATGCTACGCATGCAGTTCCAACCAATCAATCGACTCTGATCAATGAAATTAACAATTAACAGAAACTATCAAATAAGGTTTATTCAAAAGCCACCCTCCACATACATAGTCCTTTATATTTCTAAAGTACATAATATATAATGGACACTATTCTCAGAAGCACTGCAGAGACATTGACATTCATTTTAAATCCATCAGTCCTCGTATTTTGTGACAATTATATTTAACTACTAACGACTCGATGAATCTTCCAATCTGCAAAACTGCCTTGTCAACTTGGTGTAAAATAAATGCAAAATCTATAAATCGAAATACATAATAAAAGACAAATTTATTAACAAAATAAATTGACACTGTCCTCCATCGAGGATAGCCCGTAGACTCAGTATACGTTTCAA
>JAQFZC010006390.1:0-12597 GCA_034695205.1 Dicyrtoma fusca
GGCAATGTAGCAATGTCCTAGTTGTGTCCTAGTGTAGTAGTTTGTCCTAGTACCGTCCTAGGAGATTACAGATTCCCAAAAAATGACAAAAGAAAAAAAATGTGTTTCCTCATTTCCTGTAATATGTTTGAGCTCTCCGCGCTTTCAAGTTGAACTCTCGTCTGCATTAATAAATGTTTATTTGTCTGGTGTAATAAAAATAATATTAATAATAATTATAAAATAATAATAATAAATAAAAAATAAACGAAAATGTTTCGTTTGACGTCCGGTTTAGCCTGAGCCACTTAGCCCACACACAATGCATAATTATAATTATCTTAATTATTTTGTTTGGTTTACTCCGATGCTGATATTGTTGGTTCAGAATTAAATGCAAAGTTTGTTTTTACAGATTTTGTAATCACTTGTAAGTAATGTCGGTATGGGCAGAGAACTAACAAGATCCATAGCAGTTATGTATTTTACAAATAGCTACATAAGTATATCCTTCTACTTCATTTTGGCGTAATACCTAGCAGGCCTTATCCAAAATGCTTATTGTGTCCCTCAACATCACTCCCCACTTGTAAAATGTGAACAGACAGATGAGAGATGAAGTTAAAAAATCTACAGGAAATCGAAAAACCATAATTTCAAAAATTTCCACGGAACCTCCGGTCATTTTATTGTTTTATAAATAAAAAGGTGAATAATTATGCCACTTTTGCACACGTAAAAACTAGTACAACTTTCACTAAATTTTAAAATTATCGAAAAAATTATTTACACTTTTTTAAACTAGTGAAATTGCTGCGCTTTATTTATGAATTTTTTTATTTTGCTGTTGATTCATTTATTACACAAATAATTATATAACAATAACAATCCGTCTCGAGCAATGTGGTTTAATTGTCATGTGTTATGACTATACATTTAATTTATAGTTTTACGGCTAGCTACTTATTTTTCTATAAATCATGATTTTTTTAATTTTAATAATGTTTTGAATTCTATTATTTTGCTCCCATAGCCAGGATTAACTGTCTGAAAATTCATCGGGGGGCAGTAGTTAGCGACCAGAGCAACATAACGCCTTTATTTTAAAAGTGGCTTTTTTCTTCACGACAGATCATAATTATTCAAAGCGAGGTCGGGTGCGAAACGAAATTAGGAAGAGTAACAAATAACACTCATTTTATAAAATGTGGATGTTCTATTAACCAATTAGTAGAAATTAGTTAAAGTAGAAGTTAAAAATTTATACTATAACGTAAATACTAGTTAAACAAATTCTGATTCGTATACTGAGTCCGTTGGGCTATCCTCGATGGAGGACAGTGATGACTTTGTATTGTTAATAAAGTTCGTATTTCTGTGGATTCATGATTCATTGTGATAAACATTAAAAATTTAAAAATTCAATTGAATAAAGACAATGATTTAAAAGACTGGTTCTCTGTGTGGCTATTTATTATCACTTAATTAATTATAGTAAAACAATCTAAAAAAACTAACAATAAGCTAAAATAAAACATTTGCACGGGAGGCATTATGTATGCCGATGGAGACAACTTCGCTGGTGAATGGATCTTTTCTGGGATGTTATAAAGGCTTTGTTACAGTTGGCCACGGTGCATTTGAAGGGACGCTCTCCGGTGTGAATCATAAAGTGCCTTTCCATGTGGGGTTTCTGTTTAAATGTTTTGTTACAATTCGGAAAAGAACAAATGAAGGGTCTCTTATCCAAATGAACAGTCGAGAAGTGTCTATGTAATTTAGAATAATCTGGAAATCTTTTTCCGCAGTTTGGATGCGAACACTTGCGGGGTTTCGGTTTTGAAGTTTCGACTTGTGGTTCCTTTTTTTTGTGGGTCTCCAGGTGACAGCTTAAATAAAGAGCCTGTTGGAATTTCTTGTGACAGACGTGACATTTAAACTTGTACAGACGTGACTTCTCCTCCACAGTCCCGTGGAATCTCACATGGTGACCTTTATAAGCGTGCAAATAAGCAAATTTTCGATTACACAGCACACAGTAGCGTTTTCGATCTTCATGGTACAGTGCACAGATTCCAGTGTGAATTTTCAGTTGTGCATCGGATTCAAGCTGTTTCGAACATAATTTACATTCAAACTGTATATCATCTTCCGCTGAAATATTTCTGGCAGTTGCAGGGAGTTCATTTTTTGCAGATTTTTCATTTTTAACTTCATTGTGCTCAATACTAATACTGTCGGCATCAAATGGATCAAGGGGCTCAGAGCTGTTTGTTAAATTTTCCTGTTTAAATTTTAAAAATCTGACGTTATGTTGAGGGAAACAAGCACTTTGGATTTCTTCTGACGTCAGTCGTTTAAGAAGCACGTAAGGATTGTGTACTGGTTGCTCCAAGCCAAAGAGACTGTCTTCGTTGACTGCATTTATTTCGCTTTCAGAACCGATTGGCTCACGCTTGTATTCAACATAACCAAAGTTTAGATCGCCAACCATTCTACAACTGATGGGATTAATGGGGTCATCATCCATCACTTCAGTTTTAATTAGTGGATGATTAATTTCGTCTACAAGCTGATGATCCCCATTATTGGTTATTACAGGGTACATCAGGCTGAAAATGTAAATGTAAAAAAATCAATAGCCGTATCGTTAATATGCATAATACATATATTATTGTTATTGTTACCTACCTAATGTACCCACCTACGACTTTTCAAAACATATTAAACACTATACATGTACAAAAAATAAGAACCCATGAAAGTTAATTAAATTCTTTTTTAACATTTTAAACGAGGTTTAATCACCTTTGTTCGCTCTCCTCAAAGACGATGCTTGTGGTGTTTTGAAATTCGGGGAAATGCTTTTCTTTCTTGTGCTCAATGAAGGCGTCAACTTGTCCAAAGGAGCCTCGGCACAATTTGCACACAAACCACACGGTGATGCTCGTTGGATCCATTTTGTACAATTAAATAATTATAGAAATAAACAATTAAGTTGTTTTGCAATCTATAGATAAATCCACTAAATACTGTAAGCGCTGCGTGAGCAATAAGAAAAGCTTGCCTATTGATTTTGCACAAAATACGTAATGAACAGGTTTCCTACCTTAGTCAAATTCTAATAATCGTCTCTTACACGGCGAATGAATTTCTAGAAAATACGACCTCAACAAAGCTACTTCAAAGTAGATAATTCACTACTTAAAATCTTTTTTGTTCATCTGTTCTTCTGAAAATCTAAAATATATAGTTTCGATCAAAAGCCAAACAAAAAAGGTCTTTCTGTTGACTGTTAGATTTTACACAATACGTCTAAAAGGGAAGAAACAAGTTAGCCGAACGCCGAATTCTGGCCTTGCAATTCGGCCGAATTATTCGGATTTTGGTGCAAGACAGCCGAATCCGAAACCCGAATGGTGGTGCAAGTTGGCCGAATCCCGAACAATGAATAAAGGGCATACTAAATAGTAGGGTTGAACAGATAGAGGGCAAAATGATATGTGAGGTAAAATCAATACAGGGCATAATGAATAAGGGTCAAAACGAACAGGAGACAAAACTAACCAGGGCAAAACGAACACAAGACTAAACGATAAGGAGACTAGCGAACACGAGGCAAAACAAAAAAGGGGCAAATCAAACGCGGGGCAAAACGAATAAGGGCAAAATAAAAAGGGGACAAGACAAGGACGGATCAAAACGAATTAAGACAAACGAGAACGGTGAAAAACGAAGAAGTGGGTTTCGAATTTATTAATTTTGCCCTGTGTTCGTTTGCTTAACTATTTAATTTGCCCTCTTAAATATTTTATCTCACGAATAAATCTGCCCTATATTCATTTAACCCCTTTGATTCATTCTGCCCTGTGAGATTATTATATATTTTTTGAATATAATGGGACCAGAGGCGGAATGCCTGGAAGAGGTAAAAAGTATTAAGTTGTGTGACCCGCAAAAGCACTGAAACGTGGATTGGAGATCAAGATTGTCCCATACAGCCGCGCGTTACCAGCAAAGTTTCAGCTTAACAGCTACCAGACAGCCAAGGGGAGTACTGCCGTATTGTTTTGCATCAATGCTAAACTTGGTATCACGTTTTAATTTATCACATTTACATGCACCTACCCACATTCACTAACATTAATAAAAAATATCCCCCAGCCAATGTTCTAAAAACGTCAAGATTAACACTTGTGACATATAGTCACAGTTGATGAGAAAGGCGTATAAAAGCGCAAGCAACAAATTGTAGATGTACCTAGTGTAGTGAACCGGGCTATTGATGTTACACTTTATATACACCTATTCTTTGCACTACTTTAAAATGTAATTAAAATTATGCCGACTTTATTGATAGGAATAGAAAGATCAACGATTCAATTTCTTAAAAACATAAGAATAAATGATTCCACGAATTGGCAAAATATCTTGATTCTGAAATTCCAGTATGTTTCAGGTTGTCAATCGCGTAGAAAATACCAGTAGAATTGGACCAGGAAATTCTGAAAACGATAATTGAGGACTATATAGGTATAAAGTAATAGTGCTTCAATCTTCTTCAGTTATTTTGGACAATACATAGATTTACACCACATTGTATTGTGTTTCGGTTTTGTCGATGCAAGTCATGTACCATCCACGTTTGTCATTAAGCTATCAAACGCTGAATTCAAACCAACCATAAAATTGGAAAAGTGGAACTATGAAGGCATTGAACTTGAATAATACAGCGTGGATCCAGAGTACTCAGAAATACTTGCAATACCGTTTAACAAATTATGTTTTCCAGGTTTTAATAAAAACACATAGCAAAACTTGGTACGGAATGAAATTTCTTTTTTAGAGCTTACATTAATTGTACAGCAAAAGAATGTAGCGCAAAATATTTGTTTGTCATACCTACACAACCCAAAAAGATGCCAGCAAAATACAGATTTACGTAAAGTATGTTTTGGTTCTTTCTTGTAAACAACGATTTTGTACTCGTTTTTATGGTGTTACAATCTTCATATTACTTAATTAAATAAAGTTTTTAATAATTTTAGAAAACCCAGTGAAGAGATAAAATATCGAAGGACATGTAATAAAGCGACCATTAATGGGAGAACAGCTTAAAAGTGAACGGCTAAAATTAGCAAATAAAATGCCGTCTCCAAGGCTTTGGGAGCGGTTTGCTGATGCTGATGATGACAAATTTCTACATTGCATTTACGACTTTGTAAAAAATCTTAATGTTCTATAAGAAGAAAGAGTTGAGGTTGCTCAAAATGTTTACTGTAGTAAGTACTTAATTGACCAAGTGTAGGGGAGGTACGGGTAAAAATAACTGGGGGTTAAAAAACAGTCCCAAATCTCTAATCATTGAGATGCAATTAACAACTAAATGCTTAGCAATATAAAAAACTACATTAATAACTGTCCTAGAAAATATTTTGCTTGACACTTATCAGGCGTTAGTACGCTAGAGGGAAACAATCTGAATTTGATATGTTCGTTTCTGCTAAAACCTCCGGGCAGAGCCGCCAAAATCCCCATTGGGAGTGTGGCTTTTACTGCAAGATCAAAAGTTTTAAAATTAAGTACCGCTCTTTACTAGATGCAGAATTTGATTTTCTACAACATAAATCCAAGTTGAATCGACTAACTTGCGGTCAAAAAAAGTTATGGTCATTTTAAAAATGTTATTCAACAAATTAATGTTAACAAGCCAGGAGTGGGGGTAAAAAACCAGCAATCTAAAAGCTTAACTGACAGGTCAAAATGCTCTGGTTGAGCTATTTTAACCAACTGGAGTAACTAAAAATGTGTATTTTTCAATTTTATTGCTTTTTAAAAATACTTTTGCTAATAGTTTTTAAATAAAAGCAGTTTTTAAAATTGATGTAGAAATCATCGTACTATGGGGCAATGTGATTCACCGTTGATTTTCACCATTTACGGCAGCCCCACCGGTCTGTCTAGAAAACTCGCGCGCAGACCTTCCAGAGAACGAGTTGGGAACGAGAATAGGATTAAGTGGATTTCGTGCCTCTACAGAGGGACGAAGCTTGCAAACGTTCTGACGCCGATTAACGCACGAATTGAGATTTCTTTGCAAACTTCACAGCACTCCTCTATTTTGGCATTAATGAGGAAAAAAATACTTAACGAAATTTTGTTAAACAGTTGCGTTCGGCTAACTTGCACAAAACTCCGCATAATTTGGCCAACTTTGCCCGAATGTATTGCGCTAGCCGGCATATTTTGTTCGGGATTAGGCTAGCTTGCATATTTCATTCGGCCAGCTTGTGCATCAACCCGAGCGCTGTTCGGATTCGGCCAGCTTGCAGAATTCGGCACTCGGATAACTTGCAGGTTTTGATCGGGATTCGGCCAACTTGCACCACCATTCGGGTTTCGGATTCGTCTGTCTTGCACCAAAATCCAAATAATTCGACCGAATTGCACACCCAGAATTCGGCGTTCGGCCAGCTTGCAGCTTCCGTCTAAAAGACATACTACAGACCGAACAGATATAATAAAAGGAATTCAGAAAAAAATGGTCTGGTAAAATGTTTAAACTCTCCGCGTTTTCAAGTTGAACTCTGGTCTGCATTAACTGACTAGTAAGGGTAATCCCTTTAAATAATAATAATAATATTAAATAATTATATAAATTTTAAATTAATAAATATTACATTTTTTATAATAATTAAATTATTATTAACTATGACTATGTAGCATGCCCTGTCTTACCACTTTTACTATTTAAAGGTCATCTGTCCCAAATGCATCCGTCAGGCAATCGATATAGATATAATATAACCAAAACCCTAACATCGCATTATTTAACATGAGTTTATGTTTATTTATCGTGTCGGACCAGCATATTTGAATTGAGAAAGAATGCTAAGGTTGTGTAGGTTAGTATTTGATGAACAATGTTTTTATAAACAAGTAAATAGTTACATAATTAGATAGTATTTATTTCTATTTATTATATTATTATTATTTATTATTAAAAACCAATTTTCGCAAGTAAATTCTAATGGCATTAGGGGCATTCATATGGCATTGAGTTTGTTCATGAGTTCAACGTGAAAGAGCGAAAGCTTAAACATGTGTAGGACGATTTAAATAAAATTAATAAAATTGAATCTGTTCTTATTTTCTCTTAATTATCTTTTAATTTACTCTTTTCTGTTTTCTCAGCATGCTCGGTTCCTTTTTTGTGTCTCCCATTTATATACATTACAAAATCTATAACTGACATGAGGCATGACAGCCTGAATAATCTTTTTTTTACTAACTTTGAGCAGAGAAAACGAGTAACGAGTAATTTAAATTTGAGCTATAAATTGCACTAACTAATAACTAATTAGTTACCAATGTTACCATGTAGTACACCTGGGTTAATACTCCTGTTTTATATAAATTCACGTTCACGACGAGATGGATCATAAGTAATTGAAAACACTTTGAATTACCATAAATAATAATAATTTAAGTTACTCTAAGGGTTCGATATTTATCATTCCTTATGTTGAAGTTGAATGTGTTTTTGGCACCTACGTAGGTGAACAATAAAGGCACATTTACTATACGATGGTTAATATTTTGTCCATTTACAGCCGGTCGTATCCTGGAATAACCCGTGGAGACCATCAGCTTGCAGATGCAAATACTGAACCACTAATTAAAATTGAAGTGAACGACGACGAAGCCATAGATCCATTCGGCTCCGAAATCATTGCTGAACCAGACTTTGACCTTTTGGAACCCAAAAGTGAGCTCATCACTTATGAAAGTGAAATAAATCCAGACAATGGCATTGGAGTTGAGAAGTGTTCACAAATTCAGCCAACCCCAATGGCCACATATTTTTCCAGAGAACCTGATCAACACTTTGAATGTAAATTATGTTCTAAACAACTTCAGTCCGAAGCACAACTGAAAATCCACGTGGGAATCTGTGCACTGTACCACAAAGATCGAAATCGCTTCTGTGTCATCTGTAATAGAAAGTTTAATAACACAATTAATTTAAAAGCTCACCGTGTGAGATTCCACGGGACCAAAGAGGAGAAGTCAAGTCTGTACAAGTTTAAATGCCGCGTCTGTCCAAAGCAATACCAAAATAATACGCAATTAAAATTACACCTGGAGTCGCACAAAGACAAGAAGCGACAAGTCCAATTCTCAAAGCTAAAGTGTTCACGCCCAATCTGTGGAAAAGAATTTCGATTTAATTCTGATTTACAGACACACATGGCCATTCATTCTGACGTCCGACCCTTCAGCTGTTCTTTCCCGAATTGTAACAAAACATTTCGTCGAAGAGGCCATTTGAATAGACACTCTTTGATTCACACCGGAGACCGTCTCTTCAAATGTACCGTAGACAATCGTAAGAATACCTTTACAGCGTTTAATAAAATAATACCAATTTATCGTTGAGTAGTCAATCGTATTTAATTTGTTATACCTAACATGAGACTATTTTAGTTTTGTTTTAAAATAATTTTTATAAATGTATTTGTATTCAGGTTTTTCAGCCAATGGAGACCACCAGAATCCAAATGAAAGTAATAAAACATCAATTAAAGTTGAAGTGAACTGTAATGACCCCATTATTCCCTTCAGATCTGAAATCATTGACGAACCAAACTTGGATATTTTCGAAGTAAAGCATGAGCTCATCACTTGTAAATTCGAATTAAATCAGCCAAATCAGGGCAAGAATAACAATCTCTTAGGTTTGAAGCAACCAGAACAAAATCCTTACGTGCTTCTTAAACGACTGACGTCCGAAAAAACGTGTGAACAGAAAATTGTTGCAAGTAGTTCAGGACCTCCTTATTCATTGGATGCCGACAGTAATATCATTGACCACAATGAAGTTACAAAATCTACACAAGTTCAACCAATCGCAACCGTCGGACATGACTTCCAGTTTGAATGTAAATTGTGTTCAAAACAACTTGAATCCGATGCAAAACTGAGAATCCACGTGGGAATCTGTGCATTGTATCATGAAGATCAGAGTCGCTTCTGTGTCACGTGCAATCGAAAATTCTATAATTTGAATAACTTAAAAGCTCACCGTCTGAGATTCCACGGGACAGAAGAGGAGAAGTCAAGTCTGTACAAGTTTAAATGCCACGTCTGTCCAAAGCAATACCGACAGGCTCTGCATCTGAAATTTCACCTGAAGTCCCACCAAGAAAAGAAACAACAAGTCGAAGCATCTTTAAAACTCCCAAAATGTCCACACCCAAACTGCGAAAAAGAATTTCGAGATAATATCTACCGACTTACAGAGACACATTCGTGCCGTTCATTCTAACCTCAAACCGTTCAGCTGTCCATTTCCGAAGTGCAACAAAACATTTACACAAAGGGCCAACATGAAAGAGCACTCTCTGATTCACACCAAAGAGTATCTCTACAAATATGCCATGGACAAGCGTAACAAAACTTTTTAGTTTTTGCTCAAGGACAAAAAGGTGTGGAATCTAAAGCGTGTAGTAATTAGTGTGTTACAGAGCTAGCATAAAACTAATTTATTTAGTCTGATTTCTAATTAATTTTAAATAAATATTTGTATTTAGGTATTTTTTTAAATAAATAGAGCTCACTAATCAGTCAGAGGCATTTCAAGAGGCATTCTTAAATAGGTAACTAATAATACACAATTCAGAAATGATTTTACAATTTTGATTGTAATTTAGTAGTGTAATAAGGCCCATCGATCGAAGGCCCAGGATAGAATAATGATGGACTTGAATTTCCGATTCAAAAGTCCGAATTTCCCATTACTATTTTACGTTCCCATACCCGCATTAGCCAATGAAATCGAATAAAAGTTTAAATATTATTATTAAGCCTATTATTAAAAGTTATAATAGGCCAGTATAAATACGGACCGGTAACAAAGCATGCAAGCCCCAAGATTGACAGTTTACTAATTTTTTTTTTTAATCTTTACAGCCTGCTGTTTCCTGTCGAAAACATTAGGGACCATCATCTTGCGGACGAAAGTAACGAAAGACCAATTAAAATTGAAGTAAACGATGAAGACCCCATTAATCCTTTTAACTGGGAAATAATTGACGACCCAAACTTGGATCTTTTCGTACCCAAGAGTGAGCTAATCCCTTATGACAACCAAATAATTCCAGACAGTGAAAACAGTTTCTTTGGTTTGGAGGTTTGGAGCAACCACAACTAAATCCTTACGTGCTTCTTGAACGACTGACGTCCGACGAAATTCAAAGGGCGTGTGTCCCTCAGAATTACTCCACACTTTTAAAATATAAACAGAAAAACTTTGCAAATGGTGGTTCAGAGCTTCGTAATTCAGCTGGTGCCGGCAGTACATTCAGTGATCAAAATAAAGTTAAAAAATCTACAGAAAATCCTTCAATTGGACCCGTCATACATTTTTCCAAAAAACCTGACCTCCAGTTTGAATGTAAATTATGTTCAAAACAACTTGAATCGGATGCAAAACTGAAGATCCACTTGGGACGCTGTGCACACGACCATGAAGATCGAAGTCGCTTCTGTGTGGTCTGTAATCGAATGTACTATAACGGGTACATTTTAAAATGTCACCGTCTGAGATACCACGGGACCGAAGAGGAGATGTTAAGCCTGTACAAGTTTAAATGTCACATATCTGTCCAAAGCAATACCGATATGCTAGGGATTTCAGATTTCACATGGAGTCCCACCAAGAAACGAACCAGCAAGTCAAAATCTCAAATTCAGAACCTGTTAACTAGAATGTTCACATTTCAAACATTTTTAAGAAGAATTTCGAACAACGAACTAATAGTTTACGATTCAGAAATGGTTGTAAAATGTTGTTCAATAATTGTAAATCATTCTATTTCTGTGTACTTTTAGAATACTTGTCGTTAGATACTATTGCGCTTACATTTCGTTACATATTATTGTTCATATAATATATAAGTACTGTATATTATACAGTATACTTATCTTCAAGTTAATTGTAAGTAGCTTAAACACTTAAACTACTCGGTATTTTTAACCATAATTGTTTTTGCTAAAAAATAAAAGGAATACCAATGTTAAACATTTTAAAAAGTAGTAAAACTAGGTGCTCCATTTTTTTAAATATGAAAAATGTTATTTACGCGTTTTAAATATAGTCTAGTTTAGTGTTTCCTCATGAAAGAAACTATATAGGTTCGACCTAATCAACGTCAATGAATAACTCAGATACTGGCTTTACTATTTGTTGTTTCAGGAGCAGAATTTATTTGATGACTGAGACCGCTTTGTAGAAATAAACATTTAATGACATTTTGCTAGAGTATAATCAAAATTAAGTGCGGAATTCTATATTTTAAAGTCGTAGTTTATACAAGATGCCGTTGGACACGAATTATTACATGATTTTGACAATTAAATAATTTATCTAAAGAACATAAACTGGAAGCAGTTTGCTATACGTTGGATTTGGATCAATATTTACTATTTTACGTACTAGTTAGACTTGTGTGTTAACAGTGCAGTGGTATAAAATATACGAATACTATTACTATTAATAAAGACGGAGTCATGAGAGTTTGAGTATGGGGCGAGAGCCAACTGTATTATTTCTATTCGGGATTGTGAATTGACATAAAAGTGGCACGGGTCACAGAAGAGGTTGACACTGGGTTGGATCGCCATGTCCACGTGAGTGGATGTTAAATTAGGAGTTAGAGATCAGACTGAAGGGGGGTCAAAGAACTATCGAATTTTGGCGAAATACTATTACAGTTTGTAAACACTGCACAAATACATACCACGATGAAAATAAAATTCTAGACAAATTTAAAAACTAAGCTAAATAAAATATTTTCGTGGTAGGCATTACACTACACATGAAAATGGACCAGTCGCTCGTGCCGCAGCCTTTTGCCAGATGTGCTAAAGACTTTGTTACAGCTGCCCACGGGGCATTTGTAGGGACGCTCCCCGGTGTGAGTCCGGAAGTGAGTGTTCAAGTGCTCTCTTTGTTTAAACGCTTTGTTACAATTCCGAAAAGAACAACTGAAGGGTCGGACACCTAAATGAACAGTGGCTATGTGTCTCTGTAAATCAAAATTAAATCGAAATTCTTTTCCGCAGTTTGGATGTGAACACCTTGGGTTTGAATTTGAAGTTTCCACTTTCTGCTTCTTTTCTTTGTGGGACTCCAGGTGAAATCTGAAATCCATTGCATGTCGGTATTGCTTTGCGCAGACGTGACATTTAAACTTGAACAGACTTAATTTCTCCTCTTCAGTCCCGTGGAATCTCAGGTGGTGACCTTTTAAATAAGCAGAGCGAGACAGTTTTCGATTGCAGATGACACAGAAGCGATTTCGATCTTTATGGTACAGTGCACAGATTCCCACGTGGATCTTCAGTTGTGCTTCGGACTGAAGTTGCTTTGAGCACAATTTACATACAAACTGAAGGTCACCTTCCGCGGAAGTATTTGAGATAGTTGCGGTAGATTGTATTTCGCTAGATTTTTTAATTTCACTGTAGTCAATGATAATATTGTCGGCATCAAATGCATTACAAGGCTCTAAACTATTAACCAAGTTTTCCTGTTCACATTTTAAAAGTGTGGAG
>JAQFZC010006391.1:0-12596 GCA_034695205.1 Dicyrtoma fusca
AAATTACCATTTTGAAAAAGGTGTAAAACAATAAACTATGATTTTCAAAAAGATGTAAAACAGGAAATTAACACTTTCAAAAAGGTCAAAACAGTAAATTACCATTTTGAAAAAGGTGTAAAACAATAAACTATGATTTTCAAAAAGATGTAAAACAGGAAATTAACACTTTTAAAAAGGTCAAAACAGTAAATTACCATTTTTAAAAAGATGTAAAACAACTAGCACTTTCAAAAAGGTCAAAACATTAAATTAACGCTTTGAAAAAGATGTAAAACAAGAAATTAGCACTTTCAAAAAGGTCAAAACTGTAAATTAACACTTTGAAAAAGATGTAAAACTAGATGTAGTACCGATGCAAAAAGGTTAGTGATTATTGACCCGGTGACTATTTGAGCCCCGGTGTCTAAACGGTCAAATACGGTAGTTACCACCAAACCGATGGAGAATCTGTGCTCCTAATGCTCCACCTTCCGAATCCCGGAAAGGACAAAGCGAGGAGAGCGAGAGCGAACAGCCGTTTCCGCTTCAGTTAAATCCCTCGCGTATAAATCCTGTGCGTAAACAGTCCTTAGTTATATTGATGAATAGGTCCGCTTCAATAGATTGTTGGAGGAGCTTTTTAGCTTCCTTTTGCACCATCGCATCATCCATGGCATAGTATAGCCAACAAATCTCACCACCAGAGATTCACCATTCTATGGATTTCCTCAACCAGTAACCAATATGATTCAATTATTTCCAATTCATAATAGAGGTGGACCGTGTCCCATTGAGCTAATTATCGCATCTATCGTATCTATCGGTAGGAGCAATGCCGATGTACATAGATGTAGACACGTCACCATTAGTTGGGATAGCTATGCAAATTTTTTATTGACACACCATTTTACAATTTATTATTACAACTTTGCGTCGGATTTTGGAAAAACAGAGGTTTTAGTTCCAATATTTTTTAGAAATGAATCGCGTGAATATTAATTTAGTCTATGTTAGGTATTTAACATTTTTGGAACTGAAATGTGTCCAGTTTTAGGCTTACAGCCTTTTGAAAAAGGAAATTTCTCGTTTTGACCTTTTTGAAAGTGTTAGTTAGTAGTCTCATGCCTTTCTGAAAATGGTAGTTTCTTGTTTTGACATTTTTGAAAGTGTTAGTTAGTAGTCTTGTACCTTTTTGAAAATGGTAATTTCTTGTTTTGACCTTTTTGAAATTGTTAGTTAGCTTAGTTAGTAGTTTCGTACCTTTCTGAAAGTGGTAATTTCTTGTTTTGAGCTTTTTGAAAGTGTTAGTTCGTAGTCTCGTACCTTTTGGAAAATGCTGATTTCTAGTTTTGACATTTTTGAAAGTAATAATTGCTAGTTTTGCACCTTTTTGAAAAAAAGTTAATTTCTAACTTTGACCTTTTTGAAAGTGTTACTATATAGTTTTGCATCTTTTTGAAAGTGAAAATTCTTTCCAAAGGGGCTTTGCAGTTCCGAATAGGTTAAATGTGAACCTAAATACTAAATACCAAAAACATATTGTAGATCACAGACAAACGTAACTAGCTCCGTTTTAATGTGTTTAACAGTAACAAGGCAGAGTTAAGTTACGTAATTAGTAATTAGTAATTATCACTGTAGATTGTAGTAGTCTCTGTGGATTCAACTATGAAATTGTTTAATTGTTTTAACAAAATAAACTGGCATTGAGAATTGCAGACGATTTTAAATGCAGGTAATTATTCATAGTTTTTCATTGTTATTGCATCGGGTTTTGGAATTCCTGTACAAATTTCGGTAGCTAATCCCACACAACGTATTTTGGGTCCTAAACGTGAGGCAAAGGGAAAAAAGCACGTCCGTACAACATAGGTAGTTATGTTTGTAACAACTTTTCATTAGGTGGGAAATGTTAGTAAAGCTTTTAGGAAACTTTGCCTGTACATTTTGAGTCGAAAACGGGATTGTAATGATGACTGCCATGGTCACACTGGAGTCTTTATTTTAATGTATACATCTACACCTAGCTTCTATACACCTTTAAATTTTAAAACGAAAATCCAATACGGTTAACCCACAATTCAATTCAATCTACTTGGGAGCTGAAAGTTTCATTAGTGCCTTCTAGGGATATAAAGTAGCTCAAAATTACAGGGAGAACATATACATACCTACCCACATTTTCTGTTCCACTCTGGGAGCCTCCGGAGTTTTTCGCAACGGGCAACTTTTTTATGTCTGAAACTCACTCGGTTGTTGTTGTGCGGTGCTCTCTGCCATGCCATGGGACCCTCAAAGTGGTGGTGGTGGGTTTAAGTGAGTTACATTATGGACCGAACCGAATCGGACCAGGACCAGTTTTTGTGATTTGGACGTTGAAAACGCAAACAAACCAATGGCCACAACGTAATGTTGCGGTCCAATGGTGTGGAAAAGGCCGTTTTTCCATAACCATCAACGTTGAATGAAAATGCTCTCCGCAGAAGGGGGAGCTCTAGCAGACGATCTAAATGTTGTGTACAAACACAAAACTTTTTGTGTACTTATACGTAGACTACATGTAAAAAGGTGGGTCCGGCATTTTCCAGATTCCCGGATCACATGGATGGGTGGCTGGATGCACACACACACACACACATGTATAATATGTTCAATGTATGAAATACTTTATGGCACACGAGGACGAGTTGCTATCATTAACTGAGTTTGGATGTATACATATGTACATATACTGCTAGGTGCTATAGGGGGGCTTTCAAATATGACGTCATGTGTATGGAAGCAGCATGTTTTAGGTAGGTAAATACAGTAATTTTGTACTTTTTTACAAGGTAAATATCGAGGTTTTAATTTTTTAAAGAGGGCTAATATCAAGTTTCGAAGTTTTAAAATAGTGTTACATCAAGTTTTGAGCTTTTTGAGAAAGCTAATATAATGGTTTTGTACTCTTAAAATTGTATTTTTAAGTTGTAGACTTTTTGAAGCTTCAAAACAAGTTTTGCACTTTTTGAGAAAATTAATATAGCGTTTCGTACATTTAAAATAGTGTAATACCAAGTTTTACAATGCAATGTTTGGAGAGTGTACCATCAAGTTTTGTACTCTTTGAAAGGTGTAATATCAAGTTTTCAAGTTTTGCAGTTTTAAAATAGTCTAATATTAAGTTTTGCACTCGGAAAATAATCTAATTTAAAGTTGCACACTTTTTGAAAAGTGTAAAATCAAGTTTTGCCCTTTTTGAGAAATTTAATGTAGTATTTTCGAACATTTAAAATAGTGCAATTTCAGGTTTTACACTTTTCGAAAAGTGTAACATCAATTTTTTCACTTTTTGAAAAGCGTAATACCAAGTTTTGAACTTTTTGAAACAGCAATTTAAAATTTTGTACCTATCCGAAGGTTAGTACTGTACTGCTATTGCATTCTTAAAATAGTGCAATATTAAGTTGTACTTTCTTGAAAAGTGTAATTTCAAGTTTTCCCTTTTTTAAAAGTGGTCAATTATGAGAATAGCGTTTCAAAGATCTGCAAAAGAATAAAGGCATTTATTTTTTTAAATGTGCAAAAATAGTATTCCAGTATTTAAAAAAGTCAATTTTTCAACGTAAAATTTGAAAGGCCCCTGGCCCTACTGAGCGTCCATAGCACAGAGCACAACACATTGATTTGAATGTACATAATACAATGCCTATCAATACAATTTTCTCCAACAACAATAATAATAATAATGGGAGCATTGCATTAAAATATTTGTATCAATCCCAGACGAGGCTGAAGACGCGTATCAATGACTTCTCCGCCTTTAATTCCTATTACACTAATACATAAATGTTGGTGGTCGGGATGGCCCCGTTTGCACAGGGGATAATGTCAAGGCATTTATTTTTATTTTAACCATTGTCACGTCTAATGGTAAGAGAAGAAGCCAAGTTAGTTCAAGACTTTAAGAGGCCATCACTGGACAGACAGACAGACTGAAGAAAACTATTCTCCACCGATATCTATATTTCGTGTCTATCTGTAGTTGGTTGTAGCTGTCTGGCCCTTATCTTTGAGAAGAAGAGAGTGTCGATGGAAAAGTCTGTCACATTGGCAATAATACGTGGAGCTGTGACTGTGACGTTGGTTGGTCGCTGGTCACTGGACATGATGTCAGTGCCACAATTTTGTCCATTTTTCCCATTTTTATTCACCCCATCCTCTCCTATACATTCATGCATCGAGCTATATTATTGCTGGCCATTTAGATCCTTACTGGGAGTTACTTTTACCTTCCATTTCCTCCTCGGTCCCCCCAATGAAAATAAATTCCCATTTCTGCCGTCTCTACTTCGTCAAACTCGTAAAAGGAAAAACTGCACTGGAGCTGGCACTGGCACTGGAACTGTGACGCGGTCATCATCATTTTATTTCTACCATGTACATCCATAATACAATTTAAACAATGCTGGTAACGGTACTGGTACTGGTACTACCAAATTGCCCTACGATTTTTACATCATTCTCACACTATGCTGTATTGTCAAATTGGCCATTGAATGGTCAAAGAGTGTCTCAAGGACAAAGGTCGGGTAGTCGGGATTGTGCACTTTGGGTCATTTTTGGAAAACAAATTGGACAAGTTTGAATAATGAATAAAGTAAACTAATTTTGCAATTAACCTTTTCGAAGGGGTCATATATCCAGTTTTACGTCTCTTTGAAAACAACAATTTCTTGTTTTGACCTTTTTGAAAAGTGTTAGTTACTAGTTTTGACCTTTTTGAAAACACTAATTCCTTGTTTTGACCATTTTGAAAAGTATTACTTTCTAGTTTTGACCTTTTTGAAAACACTAATTCCTTGTTTTGACCTTTTTGAAAGGTGTTAGTTAGTAGTTTTGACCCTTTTGAAAAGCTTTAGTTTACCGGTTTTTACTTTTTCCACAACCCACACAACACTTATTCCTTGTTTTGCCTTTTTTGAAAGGTGTTAGTTAGTAGTTTTGACGTTTTTGAAAACACGAATTCCTAGTTTTGACCTTTCTGAAAGGTGCTAGTTAATAGTTTTGACCTTTTTGAAAAGGGCTAGTTTACCTTTTTTAACTTTTTTGAAAATGTCGATTGTAGAATAAACACTTTTACAAAGCATTCTTTCTATAGTTGATGGTTTCGCAGTTCCGAATAGGTTAAAGGACCGGTGCTACAAAATATAGTACGTTTTTTATTTAAGGCTGTTTTCCTTTTCAGTTTTCAAAATTTTGAGAATTCGATGGTTCGCATCAACTATGCATGTAGGTACGGCTTTTCCTATTGGTCTGTGGGACACCCAAGTTCCATGGACTTAAGATCTTCCAGAATTGGACAATCAGCCTGAATCGCTCCGTCGATTGAACAGCGTTAAAGGACCGTGTAAGATTGCATCGTAGACCATTTGAAAAGTAATGTAGCAAGTATACATACATATATAACCGACCCAGGTTAAATTTCGACGTCTTATTTCGAAATAATCAAATCCAGAAATCTCACTCCTCAGTCCATTTTCCATTCATAAATTGTATAAAACAAAAAGCAGGGAACGCTGTAGTACGTTCAGAGCAGTGCAGTAGACGGAGCCCATGGACAATGAGATTATTATAGAGACCCAGCTACAAGCACAGGCAAATGAATCATTCCAATATAAGTAGGTGCCTTGGTTTGGCTACTTTGGATGGATACTCTGGATTTCTGGATTTCTAGATAGAACTATTTATATACATATACTTAAAACTACGAAAGAATTATATACATATATCTACAAAGTATAAGGACCTACCTGCTTGCCTTCCCTGCCTGCCTCTGCCTTAAGTGTACCATGTATGGAGTGGGCCGTCGTTTGGTTGAAAAGTAAAGTGAAAAATATCAAGTCGGAATCAGATGTCCCAGTGACAGTAGAATAGATCTACAACATTTATTTTATTCTCTTGAGTCTCGGAATCTCGTTTCCTTTCTGAAATTGAGAGTCAAATGGTCAATTTTAGAAACTTGCTTTTTCACATGTCACGACAATGCGACAGAGCCATTGTATTTTTTTAGTTTTTTTCCGCCTTCTTCGCCTCCCCTCCTTTTTTTTGACTAAGGTGATTCAGGACAAGTCTCACCAAATTACACATTCTCGGTTACATCCAATAAAGCCCAGACGAAGAAGAAGAAGAAGAAGCTAAAGAAATTCTTGTGGAAAAACTTTCTCTTAAATCGCACCTAGAAGATCGAGCCTACATTCTCGGCTGACAAACTCTGATCGTGAACTTCCGTTTCTATACGCGGCTCATTAATCGACCTCGTCAGGTAATCCCAACTTCCAATTTCCAATTTTACAATATTGATGGGGCCACTGTAGAAGATGTAAGAGTTAAGGGAGACCAAGGCCAGTTTTTGAAAAAGAGCATTCAGTATTCCTTAAACGCCTTAAAGAATCGAAATGTCTGCACTGCACTAGAATATGGCATCCGCTTTCTATGTACCTACTTCACTTGCAGATTTTGAGGTAGAGTTACTTGCAAAATTACATCTTTGTCAAGATTCGTGGGTAAAATACGGCAACATTTTACGTAATAGTAAGCCTGGTAGGTATTCTGATTGAACTTAATACAAAATATATCCGATGCACGATGGACTGATGGCTTTCATCCTTTCTAATCAACTATTTCAAAGTAAATTCGCAAAAAAGTTGCAGTTTGACTACAATGGCATGGACTTAGAATAGAAATTTTTGTTGCAAATTTATTTGATGAGAGTCGATGAGCTGTAGCCTCAAGGTGTAGAGCTAATAGCCCTACGTTGTGAGCCAAAGTTTTAAATAATAATGTAGAGCAAAACCATGCATACTACAAAATAAAACTACAAACAAAATTTAGTTTACAAAAAAAACTTATTTTATCTGTCAAGGGAAGCTTCTGTGCACTCAAAACTCTTCAAAATAAAAAGTGTTAAATAACTTGAGCTGGAAAGTTGAAAGTTTCCTTTAAACGAAATACGGAGTTTTTTTTCCTATTTAAAGATCCACTAAACGTTTTGAAGCATATGTGATTCTCGTAAATTCATTGCCGATTCCGATTCTAACGAATAATTCTTTTGCAATGCTGTAACCGCAGTTTGATTAAAAACTGTTAGATACATAAAAATTGTGGTAGGTATTTCACTGGTTGTGTTAATGGGCTCCAATTTCCAATGCAAGGTCTTCGAATGAGCTAAGAATTAACAATTTAGAATGTAATCGAATTATTTGAACATCAGTCGGGTTCGGTTCGATCTTTAGTTTTTATTCCTTAGGTCAAGTTCGATGCGTGAATTGCGTTTCAGGCAAAATTTGTTAATTCAGATTTTGAGACACACGATGCTAGGATGGTAAGGCTCCGAAATCAGTTACGAATTTCTGCCAAATAAAAATAAAACTTGGCATTATGAATGAATGGCTTGAGTTTTGTGTTTGTGTGTGCATTCCATAATGGTTCGACTCAAGTGGACGGTTGACTATAGCTATATCATATTTGTCATCTAGAATGCCGTTAGTTCTCAGAACGATAAGAGCAAAAAGCCCTCGAACTGTACGTAATAGTAATGTTGAATGTAATGCACTATACGCTCTTCTACTCGGGATTCCCTCACTGCAAAATACATATCAAATGTAAATTTATGTAGATGCAGTAAAGTTTGAGTAGAGAGTAGAGGAATAGTGCAATGTCATTTCTCGGTTTAAAAGCCCGAGTGAGAGAGATGGGGAAGTTTTGACGGAGGAATTGGAGGAGAATTAAGGAGTGGCAATGTTATCAAGAAAAATAAAAGCTTTTGTGCGAGGAGACGGGAGTTTCTTCGTTGATTCTGGTGATGATGATGATGTGATGGGATGTGTGAGGCTGTGAGTGGCGTTGCTACATCATTTTACAGAATACGGAGGCACTTGTTTTTGGCTTTTGGCTTTTGGCTTTTGGCTTTTGGCTCCAAGAGCGTCTCCTTGTTCTATGTTCTAATCGTCATCGCCTTTCTCCTGAGATCACAGTTTGCATTATTATATAGGTATCCAGTAGACAAGCAACTGAGTGAGTGAGTTAGTCAGTCAGTCCTTGCTTGCAATGAGTGCCATGTAAGCAATCCGGAATATTGTAGTTGGCCATTGCGAGGGCTAAGTGTGTGGACCGACTCTGTATACATAGAAGTATAGACAGACAGTCGACATGGATTGAAATGGAAAAGAGAATGAAATGAAAACTATGGGTGACTTTCTCCCACTTACATAAATAAAGTAAAGAGAATAGTTTCAACTACTACAAGACCCAGAACTAGAACCAGAACTAGAACCAGAAGCAGAAGCAGAGCCAGAGACTTCGGTCCCGGTCTTCTTCTTCTTCGTCTTCTACATCTTCTTAGAGCTCAGTTTGCTTGTCTTCTACTTCACATCTGAAATTTCCGAATTCTGAATCCGAATGGGAATTATACTTAAGGATCATAGGGATATTCAAGGGTTGAAGTTGGAGTTCAGAGAGTGTATGTAAGGTTGGTAGGTAGGGATCTAAGTAGTCTACTCAAACTCAACCTTCTAATCTAAACAATGCCATGCATGGAACAAGTACAAGACATACTACCTTTAGACTTTATTTTATATGGGGATCTATATTTATATCGTCGGGGAAGAAGCATTGTGGGGTAAGGCCAGTCCCTGCGAAAATGCAGTATGACTCACTCTCAGATCTATGTATAGCGTGCAGCGTCCCTTTCTGTAGTGACGTTTTGACGTACCTGTGCCCCAACGATAAACTTTACTTTGTTGTCTAAATGTTTATGTGTAAAATACTACTTTTACAGTCTTTTAAAGACTAAAAGGGGAATTTACATTTTTACACTTTTCAACAGAGGTATAAAAGTGGCATCGCTCCTTTTAAAAGGTGGAATTGTAACATACAAGCGGCCTTGTAGAATAAATGTGCAAAAGTAAATTTGCAGTTCTGTCAAAATTTGTAAAATTGCTATTTGCCTTTTTTCAAAATGTGTAAAACTGCTATTTCCACCTTTTCAAAAGTAGTAAAACTAAAATTTACGCTTTTTTGAAAGTAGTAAAACTCCAATTTACGCTTTTTTGAAAGCAGTAAAACTCCAATTTACGCTTTTTCAAAAGTAGTAAAACTAAAATTTACACTTCAAAATGTGTAAAACTGCAATTTACATTTTTTCAAAAGTAGCAAAACTGCAATTTATGCCTTTCAAAAACAGTTAAACTGCTAGTTATACTTTTTCAAAAGTAGTAAAACTGCTCTTTACACACTTCCAAAAGTAGTAAAACTGCAATTTAAATTGTTTCAAAAGTAGTAAAACTAATAATTGCCCCTTTTGTAAAGGACATTGTGAAGAGTTGGTTGTACTTATATACAAGGATTAAGTTATTTTAAGATAGTGAACTTGTACTGGACGTCTTAATGCATTTAAGCCGTGACAGAGCTTACGTCACAATGCTTCTTCACCCTCGATATATCCCCGGATGCCTCCTAAGAGGTACTCCTACTACCTACTTACATTCCCGTACATAGTCACTAAAACTTGAAGAAACTTTTCTAACAGTTTGCAAAGTACTCACGTAAGTTGTGCAAAATCACTTTACTCTTTCTACCCTCTCGCATCACTATGTCGATTACATAACCGTTCATATCATGTCATCCGCTTACTTCAATGTCCTCCATTCCCTCTCTCTCTCTCTCTCTCTCTCTCTCGCTCTCGGCCCTTCTCAAATCTAGAAAATAGCCGAAACTAAACTCAGAGTAGGTACCTGCATATAAGTTCATACATGCACGTAGCCACTCACATCTCCTCTAAGAATGTGAGTGCATGTGTACAGTGCTCTAGAGACGACGAGAGAGAGAGAGACGAACCTATAAGATGATGGGATGGTAAGAGTTGGAGGACATTAAAGAAAACTACAAAGTCGGATTTTCGAGACTTTCTTCAATGAGCAACAGCCCAGACAAGTGTAATGGCTTTCCAGCGGCACCAAATCAAATCTTATTACCACAATAATTTATTATAATATCGTCGAAATATAGACTCATATCTTGGATGGGATTTTCTTATTTTATTTGCACAGTCTACCGCGTCTACCTCCCCACCTACCTCCCGTCTCCACTAGTCAAATTAATCTCAGAGTTAGTTCTGACGTCCCTGTAATCCACCTACCTGCGTTTTGCATCTTTCTTATTCTCTCTCGGTAGAATTGTAGCTCAAAATTCATTTTTTTTGCATCTCAATTTCACCACTTTCTACCAAAAGTCATTGACAATGCATTCCTGAGAACATTAGAATTAACCTATTCAGAACTAGGGAACCATGGAAAGAATGATGAGCAAAAGTGTTTAATTCCATAAATGCACTCTTTCAAAACGGTCAAAACTAGTAAATAACACTTTTTCAAAATAGTCAAGACTATCGAAAAAAAACTTTTTCAAAACGGTCAGCACTAGTAAATAACACTTTCAAAAGGTCAAAAAACTAGAAATTATCATTTTCAAAATGGTCGAAATCGAAACTAGAAATCACGATTTTCAAAAACATTCAAAACTAAATACATTGCCGTTTCGAAAATGTTAAAAGCACATTAGAATCACGTTGAGGATGCATCGGAAGCTCCTCTAACGTTTTCATAATGCGTTCCCAATGCATGCGCTAAAGATATAAATTTCGATGATCTTGTTTGAAACGTTGAACGCAACTTAACTGTACAAAGTTCCGTGATTTTAATTATCAATATTTTTAATTTAAATAAAACTTTTTGATTGAAAAATAATTAAGAATAAACAATATTTTGAATAGTAGAATTTTTTTCGTCTCACTATAATTATAAACTAAGTTGGAGGGCAGGGGATAATGCCCAATGTTAAAGGTCAAAGGTTAAAGTTTAGACTAGTGGTTACCCAGGAGGGGGACCTATACCTTGATTATAGTTAAATGTTGTTAACTTTAACACACTTTTGTTAAGTTACAATGCAATGATTAAGCCTGTGAAATTGTGAAACTGCTCTAACCATTGTTAAAATGATGTTTAGCCCCATTTCCCATAAACTATTGAATAATTAAGTTAACAATTAAAGTTAATTACAAGTGACCTTTATTAATCAAGGTTTTATGGCAGGTTGGTCAAAAATTGTCGTTTTGTAATGCAACGCTCTGTTCGCACAACAAATTGGACAACTTAGTGCGTCCGTCGCTGGTGCTTGTGCATTACAGCGTTTCAGCGCGAATTAGAAACGGCGCAAGATTCGATGCTTCAGATTCAGTTCAGTGGTCAGTCAGTCCAGTGCAGAGGTGCAGATCCGTTTGTAAATAACGGAGCTATAGAAGGTGCTTTAAAATCGAGTAAATACTTAAATATAAGTACAATAGTACTTAATTACAATTAAACTGAAAATATAATACTATACAAAAGCCTTCCTATGCATGTAGGTATTTAGGAAAGTGTACATAGTGAAAGCCATTTTATTTAAAAGCACCTACTTTCAAGGCTATTTACATCAAAACTGTCAAACTTTTTTTGTTGAAAGCATTAAAGTTGAAAGTTGGGATTTGTCAAATTGAGAGACACAGTCATAGTTTTTATTCAGATGCAGAATTTGTTTGTGTACAGTCAACAGTAAAAGTCAAAGTTGATCAAGAATTAAGAATCACGAAAATCACGATTCAGTTGCATTATTTGCATTCTACTTGTCGTTCAAGGTCGCAGAGGTGTCAAAAGCTGCACAATTTCGATCATTCTAGAGACTAAAAGTAAGTAGTACATTACCTACTGATGCGAGTATAATATTTCATTTTATTAGCTTGAGCATAATTATCGAGTAGATTCTTTTTGACTGATTTCGGACCAAAAAATGCTTGAAACTTATAAAATAACGCAGAGCTAAAGTAGGTACCTATTTAATATTTTTATGCTTATGATAAAAAAAGCATGCATTGTTGATTATGCAGTCCAGCTTCTGCATTCTCATTTAAGTAGCATTATTTAAGGAATTACAAATGACAGAGATGCTGTTGACGAATTTGTGTAGGTTTGTTTCTAGATTGTAAGCCATTATGCTTATTGGCTATTTTCTTGTATTATTATCGGGTATTTGGTACCATGCATACTGGTATACTACTATTAGAGCCATAGCCCATGGGCGTTTAGTCGAGAGAATCAATCTTGAATCGTGACTAACGATGTGATGAAAGGTACTATCAATGTACTTACGACTTACATTCTAATCAGAGATGCCATAAAATACTTCATATACTTACTTGACCAACATATTCAGTATTTAGTTTAAAAAATACGAACATTATTGCTAATAGAAGCAATTTATTTATTGTAGGTGCATAATTATTACATTAACTTCATTTTTATTAAGTGCCACATTATAGAATTAGTCTTCACACTAGGCATACAGCGCATGTTTAATCAACGGTTAGCATTATTTAAAATATGTATTATTTTATAATTAGTTTGTGATAATTATCAGACCTAAGGCTATAATCTATAATATTCTGTTCTCGAATACCTATTGCATGCAGGCATCTTGAAAGTTCCCCGGAAATCCTGGAAAGTTGGAACCCTGTAGATTCCACACGTCTGTAGATACACCAT
>JAQFZC010006392.1:0-12593 GCA_034695205.1 Dicyrtoma fusca
ACTGGGAAAACTCAAGAGAATTATCTCAATCCTTATTCAATTAGGGATACTACCCCAGAAACAATATTATTATTATTGTCTAGTTTTGAGTAGGTTGTAACTGAACAAAATTCAAATTAAGATAAGAGAAAGATTGAAAGTTGTATCACTTAATCGGAATTCTGTGAGGAGGGTTGGCAAGTTTCACATGACAGCACATTCCGTCATCAGCGCAGAAGGAATTTTTCATTCCTTGAAAGAATTCACCAAATGCGGGATGCAAATCTACCAAAAAGACTTGAGGTGTCAAAAGTTGCAGGATTTTTTAAATTCCTTGGTTGATATTATAAGTATAACATTTTTTTCATTGTTAATTTGTTATAACGTTATGAGGGATGTAAATAAAACTTATTTATTATAATTTTTATTGCAGCTTCCTAGGGGAATCAATGACCATAAAATGACGGATTCACTAAAGCTGAGTTTCCAGTGGACGAAAATTGCTTATTTTTGGAACAGAGCGCCACAAGTAAGCTCGTATTCCTACCGGCATAACTGTATGTGTGTACTTAACAGTGCTCACATACATATCGCCAATGCAGAAGAACTGTGGCCAACAATGAAAAGTCCACAGAGCCAAAATACACCATTTTAACGGAAATGACAAGGAGATTAAATACATATCCAGTGTTTGTTTTTGAATATGTTGTACAAATTTTGAAAGGTTTTTAAAAACGTTAAAAACAAATAAAAAAAACACATTTTCATGCCTAGATGTTGGTCTAAAGTCAGATTTCAATCTTACAGTCCAAATCATGTTTATTTAAAATGCAATTATCTTTAAGTTGGTATATCGCACATCTAGGTTAGATGTGAGTGACCGGTCTCAATTTGGTTTTGAAAATTTTCGGTTTTTAAAAAAAACAAGAATAAAAGCCACGATTTCATGCGTAAGTGGTCAGTATTTAAAGCTACATATAGATGTTACAACACATTACGTATGTGTTCTACATGCGATTTAATAATACTATAGCGGTGAATGAATTATACGTGCCTATAATATTTACTAATGACGGATATTTTTGGCAGGATATTAAATTTCATGCTTATGCTATCCATATTGACTTACATTAAATGACGTAATTCGAGAATAGAACCATACTAATACTAATAAGGTAATACACTAAAACGTAACGCTGGGCTGCCAAGTGTCCCAAAATTTCCCTGACTGTCCCGGACACTCCCGGAATCGTCTTCCGTGTTCCGCGTAATTGCAACTGGAACCTCACGCCCGAACGATCCGTGCAATATACCACTTTAAAGGTAATCGCAATAGCATACAGACTAGAAGCTATGCGAATTCCTCAAAATGAATTAATTTTCAATCCAACATTTGTGCGTGCAAAGTGGGTTTTTTCCATGTTTTTTCAACAATTTTCAAACATCATCCTATTCTAAACCAACTTAAAATCTGTAGTTTCCTCCCAATTTCCGTCAAAATGGCGTCTAGCACGACCACATTGGTCCAACATTAAGAAAAGGTGTTGTTCCAGTGTTATTATACACTTTAGTACACCTACACTTTAGCAACTTTATTTTTATTTAGTTTTAGTTGTTTTTTAGTAATGAATTAATGAATTTAGTTTTAGTAATAAAAAAAAGGCAAGTAGAATATAAGCTATATCCCTGGATCTCCACCTTCTTGGCGCGAAGGTTCAACGCGTAGTACAGTCATCACTGAATTCTATTTCACTTGAAACTTTACCTACTCTAAAACGAAGTGCACTGCACAGGGTGTACACAATACTAGCAGAGGCATTTCATAAACTACGTCCATCCGTTTATGAAAATTATTGACGCGCCGATGTAAGACAGAAATATTATTTATTATTATTCTGAGTTTCATTCATTCCAATTCCAAAGCACATACACAAGAATAGCACAGGGAATTATAAGCCTTGCAAATATGATTCGAGTTCGGCAATAGCTTTGCAAATAGGCCGAAATTGAAATGCTGTTTCGAATCAATGCAAATAACATTTTAGCATTTTCGAAAGGTGTAAAATAAATGATAAAGTTTTGATGGGTTCCAAGCTTGCAATAATTTAAATGCGTAATTTATGGGGGCCCCTCTCGAGTACCTTCCCACTTGTGTTCAATCTGTTCCGTTCCACCGTATTACTTGCTATACGTGTTATTTGCCATTTAGCTCGTAGTAAACCGCAGAGGCTGTGTGTGAATGTGAATGTAGGTATGCAAAGCTATTTGACGGAGCCGACGTCGAATATTTCGAAATCTGTTTCATTTCACATTTAAATTAATTCATTCGTTTTGGCCGTATGTGTGTATGCCTACGTGTTGTTCTTAGTTTTGTGTTTTGTCGTTGCACTACTGAAATTACGTGTGTGAAAGGCTGACGAGTTCAAAGATTGTCAGCTGTGAAGTCTGAAGTGGAGTAGACACAGTGACAGCAGTTTTATTATTTAAAATGTTTTATTTTTGAAAATATTTCATTTGTAGGTGCATCGGTGCATGCAACCACATATTTTCAGTGCAGTCAATCATCAATTGTTGGTCACAATTTTATATATTTTTTAATCAAGCCTAGTCTCCAGTCAGTCTGCCGTCGCAAGTAAGTACAAAGTTGAAAGAGTATTTTGAATTTCAAATGGTTTTGCTAGGCTGCTAATAATATAATACTTAATAAATAAAAACAAAACGTACTAGTACTAATGACATACCGTAAATATTCGAATAACTCCCCGGCGAGTTATTAACAAAAACAATGCCCAGACAAGCAACAGGGTAGTTATTAGAGGTAAGGAGTTTATTACAAAATTAAATTTTCTAGCTGCAGTGCAATTCGTATACTTCTCATCAAATGTATTTACTTCTAGCTTACACTTACAATTGGCATCAAAAGATCGTAACATAACATTCGATAACTTAAATTAATTTAAATAGGCAAGCTAACAAGGTAAAAATTTTCTTATAGCTACCACTTTGAATTGAAGTTAGAAATTGTAGTGGATTTGAGACAAACGGAAGAAAGAACTCGCGGGAGCTCGTTGCACTGTTGACTGTGGCCAGAAAGGGCCAGATTAAGGAATGCTAGAAAATGGAATGTTTTCATGAAATGGCCCTTGTGTCAAAATGTTCAAGTTCCATTGAATAAGTGCCTTGCCACGGGAACATTCTATGACATTGTTAGACGTTTTAATATGCTTCCAATAACTCCTCAGGGGATTTTCTGGAGGTGGGCCGTTATTAACATTTTTGAAATTTTTACTGGGGAGTTACTAGAGGGGGGAGTTAATCGAATATTTACGGTATGTGCAACAGACGGGGTTGTCGGAAGAATCAAGTTAGCCGAACGCCATGGCCGCCGTGTTCTGGGGGTGTAATTACTCGGATTTTGGTGCAAGTATAATAATATATAATATTGTCAGGCGAATCCCGAACAAAAACTGCAAGTTAGCCGAATTCCGAATTGTGCAACCTGGCCGAATCCAAACAGCGTTCGGGTTGACGCACAAGCTGGCCAAATAAAATATGTCAGCTAGCCGAAATCCGAACAAAATACGCAAGCTATCCGAATACAGAATACAGTCGGGCAAAGTTGGCCGAATAATTCGGATTTTGATTTTGTGCACGTTAGCCGAATGCAACCTTTTTAGTATCCTTTTCGTAAACTAATTTTTTTCACAATGGCATCTAAACAGAATGATCCGAAAGCGGTAAAAGCAATATTTTACAAAAACTGTAAATCACACGCTGTAAACGACGAGTTGTAAACATTCCAAAATCATAATAGTGTATGCACAAAAAAAGATTGCACAAAATCCGAATTATTCGGCCAACTTTGCCCGAATGTCAAATGTATTCGGCTAGCTGTCATATTTTATTCGACCAACTTGTTCGTCAACCCGAACGCTGTTCGGATTCGACCAGCTTACACAATTCGGAATTCGACTAACTTTCACCGAAATATCTGAATAATTTGTTCAAATTGCACCTCCAGAATTCTGCGTTCGGCCAGCTTGCAGCTTCCGGGATTGGCCTGTAATCCGACCAAATACGGCAAGACGGCAACTACATACCGCTGGTTGATATTTTTATATTTACTAATTATTTCGTAAATCAAAGCAAGAAATGATTTAATTTCCTATTGATTTCTCTCACTTCAGGTATTTTTACCGTTAACCCACTAACGGTACTTTCAACGTTGGACGTCGATCGACCAGTGAAAGAGTTTTTGTAATAACTGATTTGATGTTACGTTTGATATTTTGAATTGTTACTTGGTATTCGTAAAGAAACAACTCAAGAGTGAAAAGTATTGAATATCAGAAAATTGAAAATGTCATCACGTAAATATTCGGCTCGTCAAGCCGTGTTTGTGATCAAAGGAGAAATTTGGTCGATTATTACGAGTCTAAGGAAGTCCGGACGATGGAATTCTCATCAACAGGTACTTTAATTTAAATAAAAACGAATCTATAATAAATTAAGCATAGATACTTAAGTAAGCGAAGAGCAAATTACTCTTAAATGAAATTGTTAGTTTGTCATTTGTTACTCAATAATTCTCTGTATAAGCCGGCATAATGAAGTGCGCGATGTAAGTTTTTTGTTTTTCGTGTCTATTTTTTTGGCTTAAAAAAGTTGAAAGTAAGTTAACTAGGTCTCTACTAAACGTTCTAGCTGTTTTAAAAAAATATTAAAATTCATTTTAACTAAAGTCATCGTAATCAGCTGAATTTAATAAACCGTGTTTGTTCGTATGTCCAGCTAAAACGGTAAACGTGGCCAGTAAACTAAACGATTAATATGAAAACTACTGTTTCCATTAATTAACGTATCTCCGAGTATCTCGACATGTGTTCACTTCTAGTCCTTGCAAATAAATTAAATACGTTGGTATGCTATATTCTATATTGCATATGTTTACCATTTTTGAGTGTTTAAATAATTATTTAATTTAATATAGGACTCGAAGGTGGATGTACTTCTTCGAAAACTAGAATCCCTGAAAGAATCGTTGGACACGGGAGCTAAAAATGCTGCAGTGGCTCGAATTCAGGCGGATGCTAATTATTTCCTTGTTCCATTTCTGGATGTAATTCGATCCGAAGACACTTCCGGCCTTGTTACCATTCACGCGTTAGGTAGTATCGAGAAATTAATTTCGTACGGGATTGTGAATGAAACAAATGGAACTACTGGGGCAGTGGAGGCTATTACCGATGCAGTCATTCATGCTCATTTCGTGTCTTCGGACTCAGCAAGCGATGAGCTGGTTCTCATGAAAATCCTGCAAGTAAGAAATAAATGGGTCGATACAAAATTACTAATCATTCAATTTTACCCTTGTTATTTGTAGCATCTATTTTTCTGTCATTCGCCAATGTAGGTATTTTATTTGATTTAGGTTGAGATATGTAAGTGTAATAACTATTTATTTTTGTAGGTTCTTCATCACCTGTTCATGAGTCCCTTGGGATCCCTTCTAACGAACGAATCGGTATGTGAACTGATGCAGTCCTGCTTCCGCATGTGCTTTATCGAAAGGGCTAATGAGCTTCTTCGAAAGTCAGCCGAGGCAGCTCTTACGGAAATGATTAGTCTCCTCTTTTCCCGACTCTACTCCTTCCCAGTAGAAAATTCGAAAAAGAGTGGAAATCGACCAATACCCACGGAAGTCAGTCAACAAAATCAAAGTCAGATTCAGAATCACAATCAGAACCCTTCAGATACAATCGCGGCCCTTTCCCCAGCAACGCCAAATTTAGACCCAAGTTTGTCATCTTTAGAAAATTTAACCCCAGGTCAACAGCCTCCACCATCGTTGTCTGGTGTGGATGTGACCCCGCAAACCACCAACAACGGCAATACTGAGAACAGTAACAGTCTCCCTATCATTCAAGTTCAAGAGCCTACACCGAAAGCAATAAGTAAAAAAGAAACTCATGAAGAAGCTAATGGGATGACTAAATCCGTGGCCCCTGGGTCATTGTCCACTCCTGCTACTCATAGTCACGACCACCACCACGGTCACCACAGTCATCATAGTCACGGTCACAGTCATAGCCATGAATTTAAAACGAAGCGTGGGGTCACTTTCACCACTGGGACCCCTGGTGACCTTAGCCAGAACGATGACAATGAACTCATTGATCCCAACAGCAGTAGTGGCCGAGCAACACCCCAGAAGCTGGATGAAAGTGTAAATTTAACTGAAGGATCAGTTACACCATCACCAGCTGTGGAGGAAACCGGTCCAGCTCCCGGCGCCGCATCCGGCTCGACTCGATCCAAAACAAAAATAACTGCCCCTTACGGCATCCCTTGCGTCCGAGAGCTGTTTCGCTTCCTAATTTCCCTCGTGAATCCGCATGACCCAGGTCAAAACACGGAGGTGATGATCCACGTGGGCTTGAAACTTCTCCTGGTCACCATTGAAACTGGAATCGACTCCATGGCTCGACATCCCGTGATAATGTCCCTCATTAAAAATGACCTTTGCAAGAATTTGTTGGCACTCTTAGCCTATCAACCCCCACAGAATTCCCCCCTCTCATCAACTTCCATACTGCTAAACGTCTTTCGAATCTTTTTGATTATTTTCGACAACATGCGGCATTCCCTGAAATTCCAGCTAGAAATCTTTTTCACAAGGGTCGCTGAGCTCATTAGCGAAAGCACGGCTAGTCTTGGCGGGGGCGGGGCTTCAGGAGGCGGACCTTCTAGCCTAGGGGGCGGCTCTACCCTGGGTTCACGGGAGAAACTTCGAAACCAGTGGACCGTGGAACAAAGGGAAATTGCTCTGTATTTCCTCGTTCAACTGTGGAAACTTCCTTGTCTGCTCACCGAGTTATATTTGAACTATGACTGTGACCTTTACTGCTCCAACGTTTTTGAAGAAACCACCAAACTGTTGAGCAAAAACGCTTTTTCGCTTCTTCAGTCACTTCAGCAAAATTCCAATAATTCCTCGATCAACACCTCCACCCTTCAGCAAGCGACGAGCTCAACACACCTTTTGTGTCTGGATGGTCTGGTGTCCATTCTGGATGGAATCGAAACACACTGCACGCTAAGAATCGTGAATTCGAACAGTAGTTCTGCGATGCATGGAAACAGCTCCATTTCTTCGGTGTATACTGACGACTCGAACTGTTCTTCTGTATTCTACCACGATGTCGATCACGATAATGAAACTGCGCCTGCGCTAGATCTGGATTTGGAAAATTTGGACAATGTAGGAAATATCGATCAGACTGGCGATCGCAGTTCAATCACAACCACCTCCGACAAATTATCAGAAAAAATCGGAGAAAGTCCGGAGAAAAGTCGCCAAATTTCCCCCTCAAATCTGCGCAGGCGTGGCTTTGTGAATACAGGGTGTTCTGCATCTCTAGAAGAGACGACTCTGCCCACCCACGAAGAGCTCATGGCCATCAGACATAAGAAAAAAATGATTCATACCGGCTCAGAATTATTCAACACTAAGGCAAGCAAAGGGATCGAATTTCTACAGCAACAGCACCTTCTGTCGGCTCCCTTGGATGCCAGTGAAGTTGGCTCATTTTTGAGGGAAAACCCACTTTTGGATAAAAGGGCCATCGGCGACTATATTTCAACCAAGAAAAATATCGACATTTTAAAAGCGTTTGTTAAGTCTTTCGACTTCTCAAAAAGTCGTGTCGATCAAGCCCTTCGCCTATTTCTCGAAACATTCCGCCTACCCGGCGAAGCCCCGCTGATTTCTATAATAATGGAAGAATTCGCAGAGCACTGGACCGCCGCGAATAACAATCCCTTTGCTAATACGGACTCCGCCTATCTGCTCGCCTACGCAGTAATTATGTTGAACGTTGATCAGCACAACAGCAATGTTAAGAAGCAAGGGAATTCGATGACCTGGGAAGATTTCCAGAAAAATTTGAGGGGGTCAAATAAGGGCGAGGATTTTGACCACGCCATGCTGAAGGACATTTATTTGGCAATCAAATCTGAGGAAATTATCATGCCGGCGGAGCAGAGTGGGGCGGTGAAGGAGAATTTTGTGTGGAAACAAATTTTGAGAAGGGGTCAAAGTTCAACCTGCAAGTTTCTGACGCCGGCAGGGGACATTGGGGTCTTTGACCATGACCTCTTCTCACTGAGCTGGGGGCCCATTGTGGCGGCTCTCTCTTATATTTTTGATAAAACGGGGGAAAATGGCAGCGGTGCTTCAGGGGGCAACAATAGTGATTCGGCGGTAATTTCAAAAACTTTGACGGGCTTCCGGAAGTGTGCCACTATTTCAGCACATTATGGGATGTCGGACGTGTTTGATAATCTCATTATTTCACTCTGCAAATTCACAACACTGCTGAGCGGGAATCCGCCGGATTTGGCGGGTAGTAGGAAGGCGCAAGCGGCCTGCCAAGCGCTATTCCAACACGTCCATCGACATGGCGATATTCTGAGGGAAGGCTGGCATAATTTCATCGACTGTCTCGTGGCTCTTTTTAAATTGCAAATTTTGCCAAAAATCCTGACCGAATCGGAAGATTTCACGGAGCCCAGTGGACGGATTAGTTTGGTACGAAGGACCATTGCGAGCGCCCCAAGGGTGGAGACAGGCTTGTTTTCGAGTATTTACTCCTACATTGCACTTAGTACAGGTGAGTTGACTAATGCGTATAATTTTTTTAATCCCACAAACAAAAGAAAATAAGTTTGTAGTGTATTTTGAACTTAATTTCAATTTGATTTCGGATATTGTGATTTAGCGGACTCGAATGGAAGTAAGTCATCCGTGCCGGACGAAGCAGAGAATCGAAAGAGAAGCGAAACTCTTATTTTAGAATGTCGGCCGGAACTTTTATTATCGGAATCGAAATTTCTGCAGCTGGACTCGCTTCATGAACTTATTAAAGTAAGTTTTACTTTTTATTTTACTATTACTCAATTTACCTTTGTTTTTTATTTTACTTGTATACTGCTTAATGTATTTACGTATGTTTTCTGTATTATTCAAAAATTTTCAGAGCCTCATATACGCCTCTCCAGTGCCCGACCGAGATTCAAAAAGGAAAGATTATGACGAAGATGTCATAGTTTTCGTGTTGGAGGTGCTACTGAAGATCTGTGTTCAGAATAGAGATCGTGCTTTAGCTTTTTGGGATGTAGTTCGTGAGCATCTGTTTGCGTTGATACTCGCCTCTGCATCCAATGACATGCCGTATCTGCTGGAGAGGTCAACGGTGGGTCTCATGAGGGTCGCACTTCGTCTCATGAGGAAGGAAGACCTCTGCCCTATTGTACGTTTGTAGTAAATAAATCCTAATTAATAAATTCATTAATTAATAAGTTGCATAAATGAACACTACGTTTTAACTTATATTCTTTAGATACTACAATCCCTGAACATTTTACTGTACCTCCGCCCTGCGACGGTCATTCACTTGAGTCAGCAGATGAGTTTCGGCCTCCATGAAATTTTAAAAACCACAGCGGCTAATATCCATACAGCCGAGGAATGGACAATTATATTTAGCCTCCTGGAATACGTGGGGGCGGGGAAAATTCCGCAGGCGCTCACGGCCTCCGTGCTGCACTCCCAGCAGCAGCAGCAACAACAGCAGCAGTTGGTGGTTGGTGGGCCTTCAGCTTCTAATTCCCTGCTTCGTCAGGCGAGTATGGGTCAAATGCAAGGTCAGGGTCAGGGCCAAGGTCAGCTAGGGGCGTATCCCTCCCTTCTACAGCACTCCATCTCACAGGACCCACTCGTGCAGATGAGCAGTGGCGGTAGCACAGGCGGCGGCGGAGTGGGCTACTCCAGTGGCTCAGACCGCGGCTACACTTCCGACTCGGAATTGGAAATTCGAAGTTCAAATGACAGTGTGCGCAACTCTAATGTATCCCCGGCGCAGAGCTGGATTCTGGTGAGTTACCAACGCGGAATTACACAGAATATAAAAGCTAGTACTTTCGAATTAAAAAATATTGTTTTCGAAAAAATTGTAAAAGTTTTTAATAAACCTTTTTGCACCTTCTATTTATTTGGTTTGTAAATATATAGCTGACGCAAGAGGACTCATCAAATTCAAATTCAGTTGCACTCCCGCCCTCCTCCCCTCGTCGTCTCCAATCCACGCACTCCGGTTCAATGACCTTCCACCCCCAACCTCAAGCTCCGCCTCCGGAACACCAGCGTTTCTACCCTGACCCCAAATCGCTCATTAAAAGTTGCGAAACACTCTCCTTCTTAGTCCGGGATGCCGCACACATCACCCCTGACAATTTCACCCTCTGCGTCTCCGCAATCCGCTCCTTCGTGGAAGCTTCTACACTGAAGGCACGGGGGTCACGAGGTGGTGACCTAGGAGGAGGTCTTGGTCAAGGAATGACTAAATCAAAACGGCGGGTCAAGAAACCGAATGTTGGTGGTGCAAATCTGCAAGGGGTGGGAATGTCAAAATCCAAATCACTCTCCTTCGCGGGGGGTTCAACAAACTACGATGCTGATGAAAGTGACCCCGAGGACGCGGTGGCCGTGAAAGGTCAAGTCAGTCATCAACTCCTTGACCTCTTGCACACCCTTCATCTAAGGGCTGCCCAAATCTTTCAGTGGTGGCAAAAGGAGAATTCGGATGCTATCCGGGGGGTGGTGTCCATATGGACTTTGGGGTGGAAGCCTATTCTACAAGCTATCGTCATTTTGTGCTCGGATGCTCGGAAGCCCGTTCGAACGACGGCGCTTAATTATCTGCAGGGTGCTCTACTGGTTCATGACCTTCAACAATTAAGTGCAGACGAATGGTTCTCCTGTTTCTCCGAAGTTTTGTTCCCTTTGATGGGGAAACTAATTGAGCCGAATGGGGACCCCGTGGGGATGGAAGAGACGCGAATGCGCGCCATCACTTTGCTCAGTCGAGTATTTCTCCAACACTTGACACCGCTGTTGCAGCTGGAGAGCTTCACTTTCCTTTGGCTCCAGATTCTCGAGTATCTGAACCGATATTTGAACCACAGTGAGCGGAGTGAGTTGCTGGTGGAGGGGATTCCAGAGAGTTTGAAAAATATGCTTTTGGTCATGCAGACGGGTGGGATTTTCCATACGCCGGACGGCTATACGAGATTATGGGCCACGACTTGGGAGAAAATCGACTCTTTTTTGCCTAATTTGAGAGCGGAGCTGTTTAGAAGTGTCAGAGGTGAGTGAATTATCTTTCGAATTAATTTAGAAACGGTAATATACCTACTTTTATGACTTTTTCAAAACAGTCGTGTCTAGTTTTGACCTTTTTGAAAATGCTAATTTTCAGTTTTTACGTTTTTTTGAAAGAGAATTTGTAGTATAAACGCTTCTGTAAAGCATTATGTCCTTGGTTTTGCAGTTCCGAATAGGTTGAAATACAAGCACTAAACCTAAAATAAACTTTTATATGTATAAAAATTTCAGTGGAGCAGTCTCAAATGCCGCAAGTACAACCCCAGCCGACGTTTGCTGGGGAAAGTGCGCCTACTGCGCCAAGTGATTCGGCGCCTAATTCAAATCCTGTTTCTTCCGTTCAACCACCCACAAGCCTCCCCATTGGGGCACCTCCAATGTCGTCACCAATTCAAACACCAAATTCGTTGTTGACACCCTCCAACAATCCACCAGACCTCCTTCCATCTCCAGCCTCTGGACCCATGCCAGTACCGGCAACAGGCAACCCGCTTCTGTCGATGTCCAACTCTCCCGTCTTCCCCGTACAACCCGTGTCTCCAACTTTAGAACATAAGCAATTACCCGGTTTTGAAACAAATCAACAATCACAGCCTATACAAGCTCCCTCTCCGCCTCCACTAAGCACCTTCACCATTGAGATGGAAGATTCGGAGAGTGTGTAATAAAGGAGTTTTAATTGAAATGAAATCAAATGAAAATTATTTAACTAATTTGAATAAATATCTGTACAGTGTCACATCTAAATAACGCTACGATTCCATATTGAATTCTGTGTATGTAAAAGAACTAATGGCAAAGATCGTCTACAATATCTGTTCACGCTGGTTCTCTTAATTAGCTAGTATGATTTTTAAGGTAGTCCATATTATTTCTGTAGCAAGTCGCAGGCAGTTAATTTGCTGTTCATATTGTTATATGGAAATGGATCCATCGAAATGTTGATTATTTTTATTTCGAATGTTCGGAAATAAAATCCAAGTAAAACGTTAATTTTGTAAGTATAATATAGAGCACCAGTAAGGATGCAGGATGGAAATTAGGCGATGCGATTGGGATATTTATTATTGATTTTCTACCATAAATTATTATTATAACTGGTAATAATTGTCATGGCAATTCTACAAAAACTTGTTGTTGTTTTGAAAGTACATAAACGGAAATAAATCCAATTTATTTGATCTTAAATATAAATGCTTCATGCGCTTTATTAATTCATTTAATACTAAATAAATTAAAATAATTGTTCTAGCTTTAATTGATGATTAGTAGAGTATATGTGTCTAGAAAAGTGGAGCATCTGAATCAGGGGCGTAGCTGGGGGGGGGGGGGCTCCGGGGCTCTAGACCCCCCCGAAATTTTTAGGTTTACACTAGATAGAATAGGGCAA
>JAQFZC010006393.1:0-12592 GCA_034695205.1 Dicyrtoma fusca
TTGTTAACCAAATACATATGTACAGTGCAGGAAGGCCGCGATCTGTACGAACTTTCTATTGACTTCCCCTTCATTCTCATTTCCTTTGCAAGGACTGACCCGGAAAACTCTTTTGCACTACGTGAAAGTCATTACCGTAATTAATGTACAGTAGCTACTATTACAGCATCTATTGACGCAAATCTCCTATTGGTCACACCACTGCCAATGTAGCCGTTTAATACCCATGCAAAACAACCATTAGGTCCGTGTGCACATAATTTTGAATTCAAGGAATTATGGTAGGTATATCTGTATGAAAATGAATAATTTGATTGAATAAAAACCTGAGACCATCCGCACGTTTACGGTACTGACCTGGAAACAGATACATACAGATAGATACAATAATAGATGCAAAGGTTAGTGCTCTGAAGAGGGCCTGTAGCTTTATTAGCTACAATAATTGGGTGACAATGACTGCTGCACCCTGTATAGGTCCTCTAGGCGTTGGGGCACCAATTGTCGAGATTGGCCCTGATTAACAGGATACACTCATTTCCTCTCCGACAAATTAGACTGTCCACGTACACACTGAAAACTCGGTGAACTGTGCTTGTAACGAACTGTGGCAAAAATACTGAAATACGTATAGCACCACAGCTTTCCCTTTCAATGCCTGGAGTTAGATCAAGTTCCACTTTCACTTGCCATGTGCCATTGCAAATATTACGTCTTGCGACTGGGTTTCGACGAGTCTTTCCAAAAGTGCCTGCACATTATTAATGTAGGTTACGTACCTATCTAAACAGTTTTCCAACATTCAAAGTTGAAAATATGTGCCTGTACTTTCACCAACACTCAACAAGTACTGTAAGACATGTGGCTTTTCAGGCTTAAAAGATTTACATCTGGAATTACGGTTTCAAAAATATTCAAGTAAGATAATTCAGACGCAAACACGCATGTACAGTAGTTGACGTAATTTTTTCCAGGCCCATCACATGTTGGTTTGCTTGGAATTGTCATTGCCGTACGCAGAATGCGAAGCATTGTAGGACGGCTCTGGTGTTCTTTGTGAAAGATTTGTATTGAATTTGTAGGACAGTGGCAGTGCTGTTGGTGATGACAGTGCGACATTCCTTTCCATTGAATTCCATTCAGTTTCATTTCACAGCCAAGCCACGGTAACTGCGGGTTAGAAGGGCTACGCCATGTTGGACAATCCCAGACTGAACGTAGGTATGTAGGCACATACGGGCAATTTCTATTGTGTGGATTAGAATGACATTTTTCCTGTGTGCCTATCTGTAGTACACAGAAGTGATTCTATAGATCTATAATCTATAGGCCCCGTATTACATTAGATACCTACCTAGTTGTACTAGTCCACTGTATGTATGTTGAAATCTGTGAACTGTATACAGCAGTAAAGTTCTAGGCAGGTTAGGTATAATTAGGTAGCTTGTATATGTGCATACGTACCTAGGCACCTACCTATGTATGTACATGCTTTGAATGAGCTGAAGAGTTGGACTCAATTTATCTTAGGAGATGGACGGAATTCTATTGTCAAGACTGAATCCTTTAATTTCTTTCAAATACCTTTCACATTACGTATCTGCGTACAGTCTAGCATTGTGGTTAACAATGCATGCTTTACGCTATTTCTTCCCAAGGTATGTGTGTACAACTTTGCACTCTGAAAAATGCTCAATCAGTGTAAAACTCGCTGGCTTTACATGCTGTGATTTATGAATGAGCCAGACATGTGTACATGCAAAATGCAAAAATCTTTTAAATGTATTCTTGCCGTGTGCTTTCTCCAGTCATTTTCAAAAAGGCTCTGGGCAGATTTAAATGCGTAATTAAGTCAATGATTTAATATTACGCGCTTACCTAAATAATGTTGATACTTATAATGCAAAAACGATTCACGTTTTTGTTACTTGTGTGCATTTTAAAGAATACCGCTTATGTTGCTACAAAAAAAGAAAAAGTCATTTACAGTATGCATACTCCTTTTTATTTTGGGATCCCACGTTTTGCATTATTAAAAATGAATGGAGGTTAGAGTAAAAGGCGTGGAACTTGCCGTTTATCTGTGTGTGTCAGTGCGTGTTTTCCTGGCTGTTGCATTCACTAGCATTAGCATTTTAGATTGAAAGTGAAAGTTGGAAGCAAAAACAAAAGCATCACACCGTATGTATGTAATGTACAGACTGATGATTAGAGGAGACACTGACGCTTACTTGACGTTCATCGTTGATCACTTACACTACCTTCCATATCCAATTTCCATATTCCAATTCCAATTTCAAAACCTTTCAGTTTTCTTTCAGTCACTTGGCTGCTCATTTTCATTTTTTGCACACTTAACAACTAGGTAGGTACAATACATACAGACTTTCATTGAAGATCAGTGGAGCGTGTAAAAGATATGAGACATGAGTCCTCGTAGGTATCCTTATTAATCGTGCATACCTTCTTCAACCCGGGCTCAAATCATATATTCATGATTGGTAGTAGTAGTAATCATTGTAATAACAAGTACGTGCGTAGTTAAACGAAAACGAAAATGACGCCTAGACAAATTTCAATTTTCGATATTGATTTTTATAGTGGAATCATCTGTATAGTGGACCACCACACAACATACCTCCCTAGTTGAACTATCAATACCACTTAGGAATTATTCTTTTCAGTTTTTATATTCCAATATTAGGAACCTTTGATTACCTAATATAATTTTGGAATGAAATTTTTGCTTCATAGCCCCGGGCTATATACTATCTGTCGTTGAGTGTATGAATCAACCCAGGTACGTATCTATACAGAGTTGGTAATAACTCCAGTCAGTTGTCATTTCCTGGCTCAAATTATTGTCTTTATGCAGTCTCTCGATCAGTTTTGTTACATCTTCAAAACGAAAGGAAAAATGTCAGTAAAAATGTGACTCATTTTTTCAATTTTTTGAAATGCGCTGAGTAGGTAGATTAGGTACTTTGGACTGGAAGTGTAAGTAATGTGTCTGTAGGCATTTCATCACTGAGATGTGGATATTCGTCATTTTCATATTTTTATACGTCATCTGTCTTACTTTTGAACTTCCGAGATAGACTAGACATGCATCGGTTTATGACTCACGTCATTGGCTATCGAAAGTGTCCTTGTTTCATATTCATAGTTTTCATACAGTGAAAGAATAATATTGGCACTGCTCAGTACTAATATTGATACCTAGTAAGGATGCCCGCAAAAGTACACACATAGGTGCTTTCTATTTGGCTTATCGTTTATTGCCGTCTTTATATCGCCAGCTTTGCCCCCATATCCTTTTCCTCTTCCTTTTCCTTAACGTTTGCAATTGAAACAGAAAAGGAATTGGGATGTTTTCTTCACTTTCCTTACTTTTACCATTTTATATCCATGGATGGTCTTAAGTCATAAGCACTCAGGAGAGCGCACGCGAAAAAAAGAAAGACACATACAATATACCTTTACGGTTAAGACGCAAAACGATCCAATCGTAAGCAAACGTTTAAAAGAAAGTCCCATCTATTTGTACCGGCATTTGTTGCGTTGTGTTTTGCACAAAATCTTATTTATTTTTACAGCAGATTGCTATGCATTTTTTTCAAACGTTCAGATTTGTTTCGTACATTCTGTTCCTAAAGCATCATAACAGTTTTTTTATTCTCTATACTGTATACAAAAAAGTACGTTTTGCATATTTTTAAAACGATGGAGATGCCTTCATACACGCTTTATTTGAAATATAGAACTTGTGGTAGTTTGCTTTGAAAAATGCTACATCTAGTTCATTTTGCTTCATAAGTCGTAGTATTCATATAGAGGGCCAATAGCAACTGATCCCTGAATATATGCATACCTAGCTACCTAAATGTTATAGGTATATAGTGAGTAATTGGAGTCCTACTAACCTTTACGCTGCACAGTATGTACGCATTGTGAGTGAGTGGAACCTTGAGAGCGAGAATCTTTGTTTCATCTCCATCTCATCCTGGACACGGATGATAAATTCTAACTCACTCGCAACGAGACGCAAGCATTTATCATTATCAACAAGAACTCGAACTATAGGTGTAGGCAGAGATACAGATGACATTTTACACATATTTTAACTATAGATCTGATAGTGTAGGGTGTAGGACATATATATCGTGGCTTAAGACGCAAAGCGAGGTAGATCGATCAACTTCTGAAGGAAAGGCAACGAACGTCCAAAGAGGCTTAAAAGCAAAGGGTAGTAAGCTTAATACTGGCCTACAATGTTCTTACAAGGAATTCGAATTCCTTGTAAATATTGGATGGAATTTTTTGCATATTTTTAAAGCGTTACAACTGGTCCTTTTGTGTTCATTCAAAAGCATCCTGAATATACATAGTGTACATTGCGTGTTTCCAAAACATTTCTTGGCGTAAACATGGATTTGGATCATTTTTGTGCAACGTTTTTGTGCGTGAATCACTTCGTTTTTACAAATTGAATTGTCAGCAATGTTTCTAGCTTATTTTGCTTCTTAAGCCACATCATGTATCAATGCTGGCTGTAACGGTAGCTAATCAGGATCGGAGCTCGTAGATCTAAAAAGGAGTAAAAGACTAAAAGCAAATTGGCAAAGTTCACATTCACATTCATTCACGATCCCAGGTAGGCACTTACTGCTTCAGCTGGAGGCATTTGCGAAATGAAAACGTGTTCGCCTAAACGGCTCTGAGTGGAAGTGTAAAAAGCTGTGAAATCGAAAATATTTATCTGTCTTTCCATGTCTCCCTTCCAATTCTTTACGAATAGGTACATGTATGCAGATAATAAAAATTGATGGAGCCTTAGTATAGTATAGACCCATACAAATAGACTGGACCGACAGCATTTTCTATACATAGAAATGCCAATGCCGGTTTTGGTAATGGTTAAGGTTACGGTTATCTGTAGATTCAGCATTTCAGGGAAAAGTGGGTAAATGAGCGTAAGTTGAATCTATGATCTATACCTACATCCCTCTTGAAAGTTGCATGTAATTAGGTAAATCTTTTATTTTTGTAATTTTCTTAAAAATTGTTTCAGCTTGAGTCTTTTTTTGTGTTGAGTTTTTGACTATTTTGGCATCCCAGTTGTTCAGAACATATCTGTACTCGTTCCAAACCTGTGTGGTTTCGGTTTCATCATTTTCTAAATCCTACATGCGTCATTCGTAGGCGTATTTTTCTATTTGCAATAAATACGGTTTTAAATTCGAGTCCACAAATAAATTCCAACTAGGTTTCACAATGCGCAATGCAATGCAAATGCCGTGTGTCAGTAGACTGAGACAGCGTAGGTAATTATATGTAAGAACTTTGTAAATTGAAATTGAATGGCAGATTTGTATACGTAATACAACGTGTAGTCTAAAAAAATCTCGGTCTCTAGAATTTTGGAAATGTAATTTTAATACATATTTAATGACAGCGTCATATTATGTCAAGGCCCATGAAAGTAAGTTGCATTCAGAGGGACCTTACAAATACTACGTTACACAACTTGTATTACACATAAATTTCATCATTTTCTGGTTTTTGGGATTGTCAGAATGTTTTTCGGTTAAAATGTTAAAATAGTAGCATGTCACTCAAACAAGGGATTCATTTCTATTTATATCCAATGGAACACCCGGACACACACAAACTATAGGGACGAATTTTGGTATATAAACTGATATATAGTGTATTATATACGTATGTATGTATAGTGTAGAGAGGGAAGGGGAAAGTAAAGCCCACATTTGCATGTTACATCTTCCCTTCCGATGGGACTTACGTGGACTCACTTATTTAGCAAGTCAAATCAAATTGGGAAATCTTACAAGCAAATCAAAGTCATGCATTTGTGTAAATCTCAAGATCTCTTTTTTTATCCCTCCTTTCATCTGTCGACATTTTGTTGTCAATCTACTCAACATTTCTGCTATGCATCTCAAATTCCGTCTGAAAAGCGGAAAAATGTTTTATTGCTTGTAAGTAAAATCACAAGAACCCAAGTGGGCACTCAGTACATCTTTAGAATTGGGTTTTGCTTGAAAAAATATAATGTTTGCGTCATTTTTTCTCGTATTTTTCCACTTGATTTCCTTGCCAAAAAATATGCGTACCCACCTACTATCCCACATAAAAAGCGCCTTGCCGCCTGGCGTGTACATATTTGTTAGTTTAAATAAAGTTTTAAAACGCCAGAGACAATGACAGCGACAACAGCCGCTCAACACAAAATAAACTGTCTGTTGAAAAGTCAAAAGTCAAGTGGGGCAGCCATCCAGCTTGTCTCCTTCTCTGCTCTGTAGCTCAGAAACATTCGTCACCGTTTGTCAACTTCTGTACGTACGTATCCTCTGTACATAAGTTATGTAAGATAGGTACCTAGGTACACATAGAATACATTGATCGTAAAGATACAAGTGGAACTATCTCTACCGTACTTCATGGGAAAGTACTACTTTTCCCAAGATGTATCATGACAAATTCAGTGGGACACAACTTTATTTTTATTACGGCGGACATTTCATTCACTCTTTCACATCTCCACATTACTTTCTTATTCTCCAATTTATTTCTAATTTCCATTTTTAATCAAGTACCCATGTAGAGATAACCTACCGTCCCATCCACCACTATAATTAATTAACTTTCCTGCGGCTGAACTGGGCTCCATTTACTGCGCTCTGCTACAATACGCTGTACAGCATGCAGTCTCGTCTCCGCTCTTGACGTGCAATCGTGGCTTGCGAGCCAAAAGGACGTAAATGTGATAGTAATTGTGATGTCGGCTGAGATGTCTAATAAGAACTGCAGGGACACATTGCTAATGTTTGTTTTGAAATTGTAAAATGGTGTAGTTTTTTAAAATGTGCAAAGTATGATATTTAATTGAGTGCATGTGTCAAAACGATACTTTAACTGAAGTTTCTTTCGTTAAAAACGCATAATACAAGGATATAAGTCACTTTGCTTCTTTGGAAACGAGATTTAGTTGACATATCATGTCCTTTTAAAGCAATTACTGGCAAAAAGTAGACACGAGTTACCAGCGGATGCAGGTAGGCAGGTAATTCAATCTCGTATGTAGGTCACGGTCAGGAAGGAAAGTAAGGCAGACGGGAAGGTAAAAGCAAGGGAAAGTAATGTAAACAGCCTGGAGCTATGCTACACATATACGTACAGTACGCCTAAATCACAATGATATTAATGTTGTGGGCTTTTCCATTAGAAGCCAGCTAGAAAAACGAATTGGATCTTGGGGTCTTTCAGTTATTACTTTACACAATTTGGCAATATGCAAACGTATTATAAGGTTGTTGGGCTTTCAATGAGATAAATTTAAAAAAAAATAAAAACCCTTTTTCTGAAAAAATATGTAGGTATGTATACATTTACACAGATTTTCAATAAGTTTTCATGTGTCGTAATAATTGAAAGGACCCTCGCTGCTCCCAGTCTACCTGCCTATGCAATGTTAATGTTACTTATGGATCTTTCCTCTACAACCGACAGTCGACAACCTCAGACGAAACCATGGAAAACACATCCTTTACAACTGAAACGGGATTTATTTTGTGACCCTCAGCGAAGAAATACGAGAGCAAGTAAACAACCTGCATAGAAACACTAACCTCAGAGTTTGGCTTGATTTTGGCTTTGGAGACATGGAGTTGTGAAAGTAGAGGAAAACGATACTGGGGACATTAACATTGCAAATTCAATTCAAGTTCATAAATATTAATTTAATCCCTTGGCAGTCCCTTCCCATCCAATGGATGTATATACTTTATCCTCCATGTATATTGTGGTAAGGTGCGGTTGGATACGTTAACGGTTTGGGCAACGGTTACGGCACCACAGCCCAGTAGAGACTATCATCGAAACAAAACAACTTCCTGTAGTGAAAACTGAACTGAAAGCATTGGTTTCAATTTATCCAGTGCAGAGTATGCAGATTTTACCCCCATGGGTGCAGTACTACTTTTACTGCTACTACAGCTGCTGCGTATATTTATATGCCATTAGGGGCATTTCATTTGTGAAGCCGAAGAAAAAGGGATTGATGGGAGTTACTAATGTCTGGCCTAAATCCTTTTGTAGTTGTAAATATTGGTTTAAAGACTGACTGTTTAGGTTTAGAACAAGCTTTGGGGTTTCCGAAAATGATACAACAGTATTTGCACTTTTGAAAGAGTAAATGTTAATTTTGTGTGCATTTTAAAAACAGTTATATAATGTTTTACACTTGAGCAAAAAGTGTGTATTGGAGTTTCGAATTTTCCAAAACGTGTAGTTGTTGCTTTTAAAAGATGGAAACCTTTTTTCTGTATTTTTTAATTTGGCTAATTTGACCCGACTTTCCGTAATCTCTAAGCAAATCGTCATTTTTGGAAAACCCTTGTGGGCTATGCTATGTATGCCTAATTAGTTTATACAGTTGGTTGTCGAGGGCCTTCGCAGTATGTACTTACACAAGCTGAACTTATAGTCTACCAAATTTTCGTCGCTTCCGGTCTTTTGGCTCTTACAAAGCTTACTAACACTGGGTTGTGTTCTACGTGTACGTACACTTCCAACCCACAGTACACACATACTAGGAAATTACGATAAGAGAGTAGCAGGAGTGCCAGTGGACTTGTTAGAAAAAAAACAGAAAAAACGGAAAGAGTCGAGACATTGAGCAGATCGTAGTGCGTTATGTACACAGTATAGACAGGAGATCAAAGTAAAAGCTTTATGGTTAGTGCTTCTTAAACGACTCAAGATGCAGATGGAGGATGTACGTATAGAAGTGGTATAGTGCAAATAGAGCAACTATTTTTTATTGCAAGGGCAAGGACATAAGCTTTACTGTAGTAGTTACTACAGTCTATATAGGCCAGTTAGTTATAAGAGCTCAAACTGGTATGATCTGGTTTGGTAGTGGTATAATGGTTTGGTCTGACCTGGTTGATTTTTAGAGCTTGGTCAGAATTGGAACTCAACTTTGGGGTTCTGATTACATAGCTGTACTCACAAAAAAATGTTCTTTTACTTGTAAAAACAACTTACAAACCCACTTTTACGTAGTTTGCTATAATTTTAATGGAATGTATATTGCTAATACGTATATACATCTCTACTGTGTCTGTAGGTATTGATTAGTATATTATAAAGCAGTTTCATTTTTTTTAATTATTGTGATTTTACAATTAGACATATTTGTTGTAGTGTAAACCCTTTAAAAGACTGCATTTGCGTATTATTTTGTCAGTAGTTTCAGAACAGATGTTACTGACTAGGTTCTGATTCTATTCTATCCTTTGATTCTGACTTCGACTTTCTATCTGTCTCTTCACAGACCCTTTACATACTTGCGATTTTCCTCTTGCCTGAACTTTATAAATGATGGTTGGATATATGCTTAGAGTATAGGTAGGTCTGTATAACTTACATTTGCACTTTTCGGAGGTTAGAGTTACAAAGGAAAAATAGTGAAATACCTGAAAGTCTCAAGTAAACCAAAAGCCAGAGAAATGGCAGAGACCTTCCACTTTGTACAGCAAAATGAAAAATGCAAGGATTGAAATCTATTGGGATCCAATTCATCTCCCTGTCCTCCATTCACTTTGTCAAAATACACACGAGCTACCCCAAAGACCCGACGAGCGAACACCACACAAAATAAAATAAAAGGGTAGAAAAAATACAAATACAAATATACGGTCTAGAAGAAAGAAGAAGAAAAAGATCTTGGGTATTCAAGTCAAAGTAGAAACGCATTTATTTTTGTTCACTTTACAGTTTACACGGAAACCTGGGAAACAAATGTACTGTCGGGGAATTCCAGTCATACTATACTGTTCAATAGACATAAATACATTTTGCACATAGGTACCCACCTATACGCAACACATGGGCTTGCAGAAATTATTCACGTTTTCAAAGGAGGGTAAAGGATTTCAAAAGACACATTTATACCAAGGATTTAGAACGTTTTGACAGCGGGTTTGTTTTGATAGTTTCTGTTTGTGAATTGTGAGCAACAGACGTATTTTATGGGCGCTCCCTAAATAGAAAGCCAAAAAAAGCCCGTAATAAAAGCTTCTGCCACTAGTTGACGTATTAGACACTATTCTGTAGTAAGTCGTTCTCTCATTTGGAGCATTCCAATTATTACTTCATGCAAACTTTACTCTGCGTAACATTTCAAAACGTAATATGATGGCTTTCACTACAAGTTTAATATGCTACTTTAGTTTTTACATTTGTAAGAAAGGGAATGCAAAGTTTTTGGATTTAGAGTTTTTAATGGACTAATGACTAAGCTGTGATTGAAGTAATATTTGCAGGCACAATGGCCAGATCTGAGGTGGCAAGATTGCGTTTGGTTTTTATGCGCAGAGCCTGTAGCTGTCTTTAACCCTTCGTGTTGTTTTTCCTCAACACGTTAAGCTCACTTTTCAACTTCAACTGCGACTCTTTCACTTGTCTAGTCTACAGCAATGGATTTATTTGTCTTTTATAGACACAAACACATTAGCAGTATTATGGAAAGCCACGTTTATTTCATACTAAAGTATGTAAATAATAAATGGAATACAATAGAAATTCTCATCAATTTTAATAATGTAGACAATATGTACGACAGTATGAGCTCGTATTTATGAGGTACATAGGTAGGTAGGTACCTATATTTGTATATCCAGCGTACTTGTAGTTGCTTATTAGTATAACTATATATAGAAGCAAAGGCATAGAAATCGTGTACCATTCAAATACAAAATTGGTTAGCCTAAATATCATACGAACGAGTTTATTTTGGGGCTACCTTGGTTCTTGAAGGAACACAAAAGTCCCTACTTACAAGTACCTAAAATACTTTCAAAAAGTTTTCAAAAAATGCAAAGCATTATATCATCATTACAATTGGCTTTGCAGTTCTACGAATTCAAAACACGCGTTATATACTCACCTTCAAGGGATTATAATCAAGCCACCACAGCAATGGAATGTATTGCCATGCAATATGTAATTCCGAAAAAAGGCGCAGAGGAGGAAATCATTTTAGGATGGCAAATAATGTGTTAGAATTGTGAAACTATTCCGTTTTGGCTCTCAGGAAATAATTACCTTTTTGAAATGGTGTGATGCATAATCAGTAATTTGCGCACATGTAGAATAACAACATTTATGCTTCCAACAAGTTTTGGCGTGACGGGTGAGTGGCGTAAGTATGACAGAATTTAGCTGGGAAAAAGCCCTCTTTTCTATTACGTTTTACTAGAATTTCCTTCCGTTTGTTATTGTTGCTTTGGAATTTGAAACGGAAGAAGTTTCCAGACGACACAGAAAGAACAGCAGACCCTGGTGCACACTGCATAGAGGAAGGTTATAAAGTCCGGAATTGCATGCCATTTTGCAGTTTTGTGAAGAGATGCCTATAGTGGACTATAGCTAAACGTAGGGAACAAAAGTACATGGAGAAGTAGGTTTCGGTTCTGTTCCAGTTCCCAGTCCAGTACTTCAGTGCCAATGCCAGCCTGTTGCTCTACCCAATTTTCTATTCAAAATTCTCATGTACTATTTATGTATGCGAGCGTGAACGTTTCTAGGTAGGTAGTACTTTCTCTACTGCTGCCTATATATAGGTATAATTATTATAGACTATACTCTTTTATGTAGACTATACCCCGTAATAGCGGCTACGTTTTACGTGGTATTATATGGGCTGTTGCTCATAGTCATAGTGTAGTGGATAGGCAGCATATGCAGAGGGGTCTAACACATTACTTTGATCAAAACAATACGCGGGAACTATGAAAATATCATGTTTTCAATATGAATTTGTGTAAATACCATGCTTTGACCTTTTTTAAATGTAAGGTACTAGTACTAGTACAGTTAAAATTTTAAGGTACCTAGATAGAAAGCTTTGCCTTTTATACAAATGTTTAGTGCTCAAGAAAATTGATAGTTTCGGCCTTTGTTTTAAAGAAGTGTCTGGACGTAGTATATTCAATGCCCCTGGATGGAAAGCAGAGTCCAAAAGAGTGAAACTGTCTCACGCATCGCATATTATTCAAATCTGTCTTATTATTATTCTCATCGCTAGTACCTAACAATAAGTATGCAGAAAAATAAAGTATAGGTAAGTACATGTAGCTATGAACCCACAGTAGACGCTATCATACAAAATGGGAATGAAAACGGAAATTTACATGTTCACGAGGAGGCAGGCAGATAGTTTGTTTTTTTCAGTCTCTACACTATTTCCATTTTATTTATTTAGGCCCTATATAAAGTTAGCGTCCCGGTTGGTTGTGTAAATCCCGGTTCTTTTCCATTTTCATGTTTCCTCATAGTCTTGTATTTTTTCATGTTTCTTTCCCTGTAACTTGTGTAAATGTGAGGTAAGAGAGAAAGGAGAACACAATTTGGGAAATATTTGCTAAATTCAATTTACAAAGATGACGAACACAACAACCTATGCTTTTCCTTGTGCGCCGTTACTTTCTTTTCCTTCCAAAAGTATGTCACAGTAACTTACAATTTTTACGTCGTATTAATTACACCATGCTACAATCACTAGATA
>JAQFZC010006394.1:0-12591 GCA_034695205.1 Dicyrtoma fusca
TGCCTTTCAGGGGGAATCCATACCGCGAGCCCTCTTCCGCGGTTCCCCCTTGCCGTTTTTTCTTCGGAGTTCTCGGCTTCTGCCCACCTCTGGTTCCTGGACATTCCTTTCCTCTTCGCTCTCCTCCCGGCCGCCCCTCTTTCCTCTGTTTTGAGGCTGTCCGGCGCTTGCCATGGCTACTTCCTGGCCGAGGTCCCCTTCGTCCTCACTCACCCGGTCTTGCGGCCCCAGTTGTGGCTCGGGTCCATTGTTTCTATTTTCTGATACTCGGTTGCTCTGAACGCTCATGGCCCTCCCTGGGGTCTGAGTTCTCCACTGCGGACTCTGTAGTTGCCCTCCCCCCTGTCTCTGCGGTTGGAAACCCTGATCTCCGATTCTGTATACCTATTGGGCTGGCGATGTCTCATTCTGCCGCTGTTATCTTCCCCTAGGCACCGCGTTTGGTACTCTCAGCCTCTCGTACGCCGGGTTATATCTTGGAATGACCCTTACTTCGTTGTCGGCTAGACGCCCTCCGACGACTTCCCCCCGCTTTGGCGTGTATTTCTCCAGGAATCGGGTTTTAAACTCGCCCCATTCCATATCTGGGAACTGGTTGATGATGGCTCTGTGCCATGCCCTGTCCTTTCTGGGTACACTATGGTATACCGTAGGGAAATACTCCGTTTCCGGTATTCCCGCATTCCGCATACTATCCTGGAATGACGCCAAGAAGCCTCTTGGTGGATCTTCCCCATTGTAGACTGGAACTGGGATTATCGCAGCGTTTTCCGCCCTATTCCTTATGATTCCCCTCCATTCCCCCGAGACACGCTGTTCGATTGAATTGAACTGCCTTTCCCTCTGCCTTTCTTGGTTGGCCTCCGGGAGTCTTCCGTCTCCGGATCTTGCTAGTCGCATCATCCTTTGTCTCGGTTCCTCTTTGTTCCTGTCTATCATCATTAGCGGTATTAGTGGTGCCTCCTGCCTACTACTGGCCTGACCTACCCCTATTGCTCGGGTCCCTTCTTCCCTTCTTCCTTGCTGTGTGGACTGTGCTCCTTCCGGGGTGCGCCGCGGAGTTGGCTCGTTGATTTGTCCGTCTTGACCCTGGCTCTCCCCCTCTCTTGGGTTTGCCATCAGACTTCTCACAATCTGTCCGGCTTCCCCGATGAGCTCCCCCATCCTCTGGAGACTTCTTCGCCAGTTTGCCTGTTCATGTCCTTGCTGCCCCGAACCTGTGCTCGATCCTGTTCCCTCTATTACAGGGGCACTTGACTGTTCTTCTGCCTGGCGACGTCTTAGTGCCCGTGATCTCTGCTGTAGCTCTCTCGTGTAGTAGGGCCTTATTACTACCCCTGATCTGTGCCTCTCGTCTTGATATACTTCCCATCACTGGGCAATCTTGTTATGATGCCAAGTTTGGGCCTGTTTCAGGGTTATCGCTCCCACTCCCAGCAGCGTAATCATATGTCCTTGTATCGCCGGTAGCTCCCGTGGTGTCCCGTTCATCTTGCGGCTGGTGGCCACGCTAGTACCGACCCACCCTGGCCGAGCACCCCTTGACTTCCCCCTCGCTTTACAACTGAGACTTATGACTTAACACCTCTACCACTACGTATGTGTGCGATGTAACCCTGCTAGGATTACGAGTCTATGTGCTGCACAGCTCGCTGGGTGCCCTGCGGCCTATGGTCTGGCTCGTGATGCTATCTACTCAGTTAGATCGGCCTGAAACCCGACAGTCACCTTCTCCAAAGCCCGGTTTCGGCGGCTCCCTTCGGACTGACCACCTCGCAGGATCCCCCTCCAATCCTACGACTACAGTGCCTGTGCCGCTTCCCTGCACTCTGTGACTACTGATGCTGCTTCCCTTCCAAAGTATATGCGCTTCTCCTCGAGATGATGGTAATAAGACTCTGGTACTTCTGACTCCCCGATCCGGGATCAGTTGATTCCCTCTCTTTGGGATCTACTCTCGAGGCCTTGCCCTTTGAGCGCGCTACTTTCCTGGTATGCCTAGGTCTGGTGCTGTTCCTAAACGCTCTTCCTCCCGATGCAATGCCTATGCTTGATGCCTATGCTTGCGGTGACCTAAGCTTCCGCCCCTTCTCTCTCTACGGTATGGAGATATTGTGCTGATGTATATTAATCCCCGAAGGGTTAAAATGTACCTTACCGATTTTTCCGAGATTGTCACTCTCAAAGACTCCTCTATGGCCGTCGCCACCGCCTCTCCGGGTGTCAGCCCTCCGCCTAGAAAAGTCCAAGTTTCACGGTCGCCAGTGCAACACAGTATTACGCCAGAACTCGTATGCTCGTATGATTCCGATGGAGTCCCCCCTCGCCTACTCCTTCAACGACCCCCAGGGGACATGGCGACGGGTCACGATCACTCGATAGCACTCGTAATCTCTGACTACGACCCTTTCCTCAGGTCACACTGCGTGTAGACTTCTTCTCTAACGAAGATGAGCGAATAGCTCGATGTAGGTTCTTGGTATCCCGGATTGTCTGGCTCTCCTCGATTGTCCTACTGGTTCCGAGGGGTTCTGACCCACCGATGACCTCAGGCCTCTTCTTCTCCCGACTCGGAAACTTGCCAGCGCTCCCTACTCACACGTGTTACGGAGTTACTCGACTCACTAGATCCGGTACCGAGGTTATCTACTCGGACGTACTCGTCCCGACCTCAGACCTGCTTCTCCCGGGATGCGCTCTTGATTCCGAAGAGTCCGGGCCTGTCGACGACCTCTGGCAACCACTTCACCCGACTCGGAAACTATCCGGCCTCCTTCGCTCCCTCGGGTCTTTGAGTTCCCTGGGTCGACCTCCTCGTCTTCCCTACCGCAGCCGCACTCAACCCACTACCCCTGCCTTCCGGCTTCTCTACTCGGATGCGCTAGGGAAGAGGATGCACTGCTAGTCTGTATGGGGTCTATGCCGATGGAATGCAATAACTCGTCTCTATTGTCCCAATTCACTTTCTGCGAAACTCGTATCTTACTTTATTCGCACACAATCAATTCCAATGTCACTCGGATTCGCTCGCCCGATTAGCGTCACGAATTACACACAATTAACCTAACTATGAACTAGTATTAACAATTTTACAAACTAAAGAAACTAGTAACAAACAAGTTACTATATGAAAGAGAAATAAACTTGGGGAAGTAAATGGGAAATTGAGCTGCTCTCTGTAACGCAGACCTACGTTCGTCTTACTTGACTTACAGATACCAACTGACATCCCACAGCCAGGCTCACTGTTTCCTGGGCTGCTGGGCGGCACGTCGCCTCCTCCTCGAAGCCGACAGCCAATCAACTCATTGTCAACATTCACTAATCTTATCCCAATCTCCTTCCACTTATTTATACCTAACCTAGATTCCCCAGCAACAAACTTCCTTGTTTCTCCCTATTATTCTTATTATTTACATAACACAGCTCAGCCGCTTCAGTCTGCGGCTGACTACTACTAAATAATAATAAACAACACACAAGCACAGGTCGACTTCCCACTCTGTCGCCCCGTATGGACTCGTCCCTGCTTCCTTCACTCTCTTTGTCACTTTTGGTCTCGGCCAACTCCTGGCGGGCCGACTGATTCGGTCAGTCACTGTGCTCTGCTCCCTCATTCCTTTACAACGTCCAGGAGATACGTAAAACAGTCTGCGGGGTAAAGCTCACTGAAACACTTTGAGCGGTTGGATCGAGTTGAGAATTGGAGGAAATATGTAAGATCGGTTTGTGTGTTGCGTAGGATGGATGAAAACCAAACGGGTGCTGTGGTTGAATGGTTTAATCTAAAATCTGTTGAAATGACCTAGGGGCTTGTAAAGGTCGGCATACTTGAAAATGTGGTACATACTAGTACTGCAATTATTTCTAATAAAAAATATCCGCATCAGTTCAAAAACACATAAAATGTCGTATAATCAAGCAACAGAGTTTTCTTTCAAATTTGTTTAGCTTTTAATTTTGCATCAATAGCGATTTTAATGCAAAAAACAGTGATTTTGAACAAACTCATGACCGTGAATAGTAGTATGTAAATGCATCATACATCATCAAAAAATTATTGAAACTATTTAAACATCAATATTATAAATTTTAAATTCCACAAAAGCATAAAATAATTTTTTATTACATTTGAAGGTCACTCAACTACTTTTTACGTGCTTTTTAAAAATTGTATTTTTCTTCCTCATTTTCAGGTAGCAAAAGAAATTACAATCAACAAAACAATTTGTACATAGCGAGTGTGCTAAACAGGTGTTCGTTACATCGATTTTAAACAACATGTCAGCAAAGGAGCTAATTAAACTTATATTTTAGAGAGACCACATTTACAAGCCTACTGTTGACCACATTTACACGCCCTCAAAGCAAATTTTGAAAGTTTGAAGAGCGACAACTTAAAAACCAATAAATTAATCCATATTATTTTTTTTCACCCACACTACCTACTTACTAAAGGAACTTGTAGAGGAAAACGAAGTCGTTTGAATGTTCCTCCCGAACACAAAGACAAACTGAAAATGTTGAAAACCGCCCTTATTACGGCTAAATTCAAGCAAGTTTCGTTCTTGGTTTTCTAATTTGTAAAGTTTTCAAAGTTTTCCCAAACAAATTACACCCAAGGTACTCTGAAAAACAATGAACAAGGTGATGGGAATGCCTTTTACTTTTTTATTGGTTTTCAACATTTTATTTTAAGCGACCACAATTGCAAGAAAACCACAATTACAAGCCTTCACCCTAATGGATTTGTTCGAACAGATACACGTAACGATCATGATCGTAGGTATACAAAAACTGTCAATAAACTGCTTTAGCTGATTACGAGACCAGAAAAAGAAAAATTGTGACAAATCAGACTATGAATTGGAAATGCAACAGTAAAATAATTACAGTGAGTAACCTACAAGTGCGTCCTTTCTATTTTTGTATACTTGTGGACGAGATTATTTTTTATTCTGCTTCTGCTTACGTACAGCTATAATAAACTATAAACTAAAGTTATACTATATACACATAGTAGCAATTAATTAACAAAGAATAAAGTTCATAGTTTGCTTAGTAATAGGTTTAAAGTGCATTAAAAATGCTTGTTTGAACTTATTTCATTGATAAAGAATATGTAAGCAACATTTAATTTACTTTTTACTTTACCACTTTTTGCCAAATACACGTTATTTACCACCCTGGTATTCACCACCTTTTTACCACCCTGTTATTTACCATGGGCAAACCATGCCCTGGTATTAATAAATAAACAATAAATAAAGTAGACATGAGCTTGGTCCTTGTTGCAGTTAATATTTATTGACGCAATAAAACAATTCCATTACTGAAAGAGCTGAAGTGTTTCTTTATCTTAATGGTCGAATTATCTTAACGCCAGAATCAAATATCAGATATCCACGCATTTAATATGAGTTAGTTTCACTCAATCATTTATTAACGGTAAAGGCTTTAGCAACTGTTTAGTGCTTGATTTAGGTCTTCAATGAGATCCTCAATATTTTCAAGCCCAACGGACAGACGAACGAAATTTCGCGTGATCTCGTGGTCACGTTTCTTGTCGTATTCTGTTGTTACCGCCTGGGAAGCAGGTGCCTGCTGAAGATAATTTGAAAATGCTACCCTGTTTTAAATCAATTCAAAGTCATGAAAATAATTATTACATACTTGTTCAAATAATACAGCTTTATCTCTTGATATATTAAATAGTAAAGTGGTGTCAGTCTCTTACGGAATTTTCACTAAACTCTCGACACCTCCAAGACTATCAGCGAAAGTAAAGACGCGCAGATTTTGTGCGAATTTCAAGGGACATCCAGCACCGTTCTTAATTACCATAGACACCATACCTGAATGTCCAGACGACTGTTTCAAGGCAATACGGTGCGTGGGATGAGATGGAAGACCTGGATGCATCACGGTCTCCACTTTAGGATGACCTTGTAGAAACTTGGCTACTGTAAGGCCATTTGACATGTGAACCGGCATTCGAAATGGAAGGGTTTTTATGCTTCGCGCCATCAAATAGCAATCGATGGGGGAAGGTACGGCACCCAAAGCTAAAAAACAATTAATATAATTATTTCTACATAATATAATGTAGTACCCTTAGGAAAAATAACTATTAAATTGTATAGAAATTGTATACAGTTAAACAGTTAGTATTTCTATGGCAATGTACTGCTTAATTTTTATAAATTCTGAATAGCTTTTGCCTGTTAAACTTTTAAAAAAGTCACGCTATATACGCTTTATACAATTTTTATAGAGTTTGAATAGTATTTTAATAGTGTAATACTTTTTTAGTAACTGTGCACAGAACTCCTTATAATTCATACGGAGGATAGCAATACAGCTTATGCCTTATATAGCATAAAAATTGCGTCGTTTAAGCAGCAAAGTGATGCGCATCCACTTTAAATGCAAAGTGATAATTACATCGTATCGGTTGAGAAGCAAAATGGCGCACATCCAATTTTGGCTAAACGTAAAGGGATAATTACATACCCAGAAACTCTTACAAGCAAAACGGTACATATCCCTACGTGCTTGTGCTTTGGATGCGCACATTTTTTTTTAATAGGTTAGGTTAGGTTAGTAACCTAACCTTGTACAATTACGGCTACTTCCAATTCCAATTAAATCGAATCTGTATATTTAATTTAACTTTGATTACAATTGCTAATTAACAAAATTACTTTACTTTTGACATACCTTTCTGTAAGTATTTTAGTTTGTCTCGCAAATCCTCCCGGTTTGTAATAACAGCTCCCATTAAAATATCGGAGTGTCCTCCGGCATACTTACTGAGTGAATGAACTGACAAATCTGCTCCCAATGATAAAGGTTTCTAGAAACAAACAGCAAAGGATATACAGCATAATGGTGGAGGAATATCCTAAGAAACTTGCAACCATCCTTTATTATAAAAGGGGGCTAATGATCTAACTTGAAAAAATGGAGTCATAAAGGTATTGTCCACAGCTACAATGATTTCCTTCGAACATTTTCTAACAATTTTAACAGCAGCCTGAATATCATATACTTTCAAGGTTGGATTCGATGGCGTCTCTATCCACACGAGCTATTATATCATTTAAAAAAACAAGGTGTAATTATACTTATTGCAAACTACAATGCAAAAACAAAATAAGTGTGCTCAAATAAGAAAGGCAGCTACAAGTGCCACTACATTACCTTAGTATTTGGCTGCACCGCCTGTTCTAACAGACTCAAATCAGTCATGTCAACAAAGGTGGTTTCTATGCCAGCAGTATTTGCCACCTGCTTTAAAATTTCACTGGTTCCTTCGTACATACTATCAGGGCAAATCACGTTGTCACCGTGCTTGAAGAGCGATACAATATTCAGAATTGCACCGTGTCCGGACGAATACGTGAAAGCTAGAATTTTCCCACAGAAACAACGTCAAATCTTGTTTTAAATAGAGGAATAAAAACGCAGACACTATATTTTCAAGAGCTAGTCTAGATTGTTCTGCGCTTGAAAAATAATTATCTTACCAAACTTTCCTTTTTCTAAAGCAGCCAAAGTTGTTTCCAATGCACTTCTTGTTGGATTTCCGTACCGCGTGTACGCATATCCCTACAAATTCATAGAATTAAAATTTTATTACTACTTAAGCTTAAATTGTTATTATTACTTGGCGTTTATTTCTTAAGCAGTATTAGTACATACACATCAATATGTGAATAACACAAGAGTCGTGTTTAATTTAACTAACCACAAAAACGGATAATTTATGATAAGCCTTTCCCATCTTACACAATTTTGAATCTAATACTAGAACTAACTTTACACTGCTAGAACTTTCTTTGTTAGCAACTTTAGTTCAAAAACCAGGATATATGAGAAAGCCTACGAGACATATGATGTCACTAGCAGCGGAGGACAGAGGTCCTATTTATTATTTTGTTGTTATTATTATTCAGTAATTTTATCCTCACTTTGTCCACCCCTGTACTTTCGCGCTCAAAAATAGTCGTAACTGAAATCGCTGGCACGACGGACCCCGTAGGATCACCGCTTGAACCGCGACCCGATTGAATTGCAAGTGTTGCAAAATTATGATCCAGGGGAAGCCAAGTTAGTTGCTCTTCTTCGGCTCCATTCACATTCGTAGTAGTAGAGCTGCGGTATAAAATACCAGTAGTCTCGTTTCCAGCCATTTTTTAAATCGATATTTCCGGTTATCTAAAAATTATTTAATTAAGTGCTCTCAAAGTTCTCCAAAAATTAATTATCTCAAATGTGAAAAATTATATGTATGTGGTTCATTCTAAAAAAAGTACACTTAACCAAAAATGACTGGGAACCCATCAAACATAACGCCAAAAAGTGGACACATTTCTAATGAGGAACACATATCACCATAATGGATGATTAACCATCTAGAACCCATTATGACGGTAGATTTTTAATATGATAAATGGCTCCACTTTTTGACACAATGTGTTCCAGACAGATTTCTTTGGTATATTGCACTTCTGAACCCACTTACGTAATATAATGGCAAAATAAGATTACTCCTTAGTGGGCTGATGTCTGTCTGCAAATGTTGAGAATTTTGAGCAGTCGCGTACTATTTAAATTGATGCTACACCCTGCCCCAACTAGATGTATGTACATATGAGTGACTTGATAAAAATATGTCATACTCTTTAGTTTTGAATAACATTAATAAACGTGAGCCAGTAGGATCATGAACTACCAAATCTTACGTAAGAGACAAGAAACATTTCAGCAATCACCAACCCGTTAAAACATATGCATTACTGCCATATGGTATGGACATCTCGTAGGTACACACTATACACAGAAAACAGAATAGCATTACGATTATTATCAGCACAGCAGTACATAACTGTGTTGACTTTGAACTTGACCTCTCTTGAATCTTAATCTACGGGAACATGTATTTTGCTTTTAGATTATACATAAAGTGGGAATCAATAACATTTTTAATGTTCAAAAACAAGCATTGATGCAAGCACCATTACAGATTACAGTTATCCATCCTTGTATAAGAAATGAAATAATTACATATATACATACCAGATTAAAAGGCCAACTGGCCAAGCACCGATTTAAGACCAGCATCTGTCTCACGAAAAATAAATTACAAAAACATTCATGCTGAATTTTATAAACATATAATTATGACTTCATGAAATAAACCTTACTATAGCTGTAACCCGCATCAAAACGTGCTGCTAAATAAATTGAATGGGTACCCCGGCCATTGTCTGGAAAACGACAGATATATGTACAACCTTGGAAGTGTCTCCCGGATTTTGCCTGGTGGTGTTTCTGGAGAATATTTCCCCTACATTCCCTGGTGGTGTCCGAAAGTCCGAACTACGTCAAAAAATGTAGGTACCTACGTTTTGGGTAGTTTTGAGCTTAAGCATGGCAGCAGGGCTTAATAGCTTAAACGCTGTCCCTTGTGTCACTAGGATACGTGCACTTCAATGTGATAAACATTAAAATATGATAATACCTTACTATATAGGGGCTCGTCTTCAACCCGATTCCGCTCACGGCGAACGATTTTCTCACAGGCTTATTGTATCAACAATGAAACAGACGATTCCATCGAATTTTTCTAACTCATAACGATAATTATTACATTCAAATGCTTGCCACGTACATTTACACGCTCCTACCCTAATTGGTTTTTTTAATAGGTGTTAGGTAAAAACAGGTTAACTTTTTGTTTGCAAATATAGTTTCTCTTAACCCGTGTATTAATTAACATAATTCATGTAGACTATATTATGTATTAGTTATGTGTTAATAATGAGAATATGACTGCTGGAAAATCTTATTGGGTATTGCAGACTGACACCAACTTTGGAAAATGATCGCAAAACAATTGATTTCGCATATGTACTTGTCGAGAATGTGTTTCCATGTAGTTTTGAATTTTACATTAAAGATAATATTAATATTGCTCTTAAGAATCCGAATTTCTTTCATTTTTGCTATTTCTAATCTACTCGGCACAAAATCTTCCATTTTCTGATATTTGATTTTGAATAATATGATAGGGAGAACTGCCTAAATGTGAACATTGCCTAACTTTGAACAACTGACCATACTTATTAATGTCGATCGTCAGGAATAATATCTAATCTAACCTAACCTTACTTCTCTTATACAACAAAATTAATAAGCAACTAGCAAAAATCTGTAACGTATACTGAGTCCTTGGGCTATCCTCAATGGAGGACAGTGTCATCTTTATTTTTTAACACTTCCGTCACTACGCTAAATCGGGTACGTAGAGTCCTAACGTCTGCCCAGAGTGGCCGCATTGTGAAGCAACCAGCTGACGGGGGGCTTGCTGCAAATTACGTTCTGTAGGCGAGCGGGACACGGCGTCTAAAATCTATGGTCGCACGTTTCACGCAGTGTTATTTTCTCAATGACTGATTCCAGAATCCGTGCAGCACTCAGCAGGCGTCATTTCCGAAACGCTCTCACATGCTGTAGCTGCTATCATTCAAAAAGCACTGTAAATGGCCGTCGTTATCAAACTCGCTCACTCTCTTATTTTATTGTGCCTTTGTTTTAGATTCAATCGTCCTGTAAATTTTTTCTTGTACACATAATTAATGAAGGCAGGCATACAAAAATTTACGACCCCGTTGGTAACACACAAAAGAAATTATTTCAATAATACTGCTAAAATCAATGCTCTTGGCCAGCTTGGGCATACGTTAGGGCTGGAAGTGTTAAATATATCACAAACATTCTAGTGACGCATCATAAGCCTACTAGTTACACATCATAAGCTTATTAATGACACATCACAAGTCTACTAGTGACGCACTTATGACGCATCACAAACCTACTAGTGACGTACCATGACGCATCACAAACCAATTAGAAACTTCTTTGTGACGCATCATTAACCAATTGGAAACCTATTTGTGACGCATCATACACTTAGTCAAGCAACATAAACCTATTAGTAACACATTATGAACCTATTAGGAATCCATTATAAACCTATTAGAAACCAGTTATGAACCTATTAGAAATTCCTTACAAACCCATTGGAAACTAATGATGAACACAAACAAATTGACCAACGAAACCAATTCGAAACCCAGTATAAAAATGGGTTCGAAATACATTATAAACAGGTTCGGAAAGCATTATAAATAGGTTATAAATGCATTAGAAACATGTACTTTGAGAAGTCACTACATAGTAGTGAACTGTCAGGCCACCACTGCTGCAACTTGTAATCTTGGATAAAAGGTGCATAAAAGGTTTTGTTCATGCTAAATAAATCGTCCAAAGTCTGAATTATTTTTATTCGGTAACAAGATGACCGGTTTCGGGATTGCTTTTAATCTTCATCAGATCTTTTTACCGTGAGTACCACTTCTTCAGTAAATTAGTAAAAATTCAATTTAACAGTGTTTTTATTTGGTAATTAAAGTTTATTTTTAGCACTGTAATTTCTGGACTCTGTTTCTGTGGTTGTCGTTGTGGCACTGCACTGCACAGAAAACTATTAAAAACATGCTAGGAACACTTTAGAAACCTGTAAGAAACCCATTAGACACGCATCAATGGGTTCCCAAGGATTGGTATTGTATTGTTAATTGTACATATTGTGATCACTTTCACAACTGAATTTGTTTTTGTGATACAGAAAGGTCGTTGTACAGGGTGGCTCATAACCTTTGCCCACCTACCTACAGCCCAAACCAGAAAAGTCGCGCAATCATGTTATAGCTTATTTTGTAGAGAATCTTATTGTGGACCTCTTATAGTAATCAGTTTTAAAATCGGTTTTAAAATAAAAAAGATACTAATAAAAATCAGAGACAAGGTCGATTTTGAGAAACTAATAAGATTTTTGACCTCAAAGGCAAGTCGAACTTCACGCAATCATTGTGGAAATGACTTTAAAAGGGAGTTAAAGACTTCAAATTCATTTTTCAATCCATTCCGCACATTGTTACGGGAAGCTGGGTAGCGGAAAAACAGTGAAACATGGTTTAAAAGTAATTTGAGAAAAAGTTAGTCATTTTCTTCCCATTTCCTTTGTTTGCTCTTGTGTTTACCTGGATTTTTTAAATGTTTGCTCGGTTTAATTACCGTTTTATTTAAGTTGGATTAGTTTTCTAACTGGAGTTAAATTTTTCAAAATTTGAAACAAGTTAATTTCCATTTCAACTCGGAAATCGGACAAATACCAAGCAAATGTGAAGAAAATGACTAACTTTTCCTCAAATTACTTTTAATCCATGTTTCACTCCGCTCAATTTTTTCCGCTACCTAGCTTCCCGTAATAATGTGCTGAATGGGTTGAAAAATGAATTCGAAGTTTTAATTAAGCTCCCTTTTAAAGACATTTCCACAATGATTGCGTGAAGTTCGACTTGGCTTTGATGTCTCTTTGATTCAAAAATCTTATTAATTTCCAAAAATCGACCTTGTCTGTGATTTTTATTAATACCTTTTTTATTTTAAAACCGATTTTAAAACTGATTACTATAAGAGGTCCACAATAAGATTCTACAAAATATGCTATAACATGATTGC
>JAQFZC010006395.1:0-12590 GCA_034695205.1 Dicyrtoma fusca
GATCAACTTTTTGGATTTTGGGGGGAAATTTGTGGTTAATTTTTTGTTGGGCTCTGTCTTATTATAAGTAATCGTGTGAACCAAAGCAAGAAGCTGATTAGCATCAGCTTCCCGATACAGAGATGTGATTCTTATGTATGGGAAAAGAGCAGATGTTGTTTCCTGAACCATCAAAATGGATCAAATCCAAGCCTGGAAATTCTTTCCGATTCCCAAAATCTCAAAAATTTGCAAACGGAAGAAACCCCTGCAAAAAAATGGCCACAAAAATCACCACAAAATCCACAAAATCTGTTCATCTTACACATTTTCCACAACCAGGAATGCGCAATGACTTCATTATCGTTACCCAACATTTTTTCTGTAGATTTTTGGCAAAGCGTGGATAGACGGACTGCATTCCTGTAGTCCATTGGAACAAAAATTCAGCCTCAAAGTCAGAAGGAATGTACACAAATGGGCACCTTTTATTTAAAAATGTATATATTTGAACCAATGTGTATACCTATACTATACTATTATAGGTAGGTAGGTCCATTATGTATTGTAGAAGGAAAATGAACGTGAGAAAGAAAAACCTTGATTCAAATTAGCGGTCTATTTAGTTCACATTGGGGTATTATTATTATTTTTGTAATATTTTTGTCAACGTTGTGTGTATTTGCTTGCACTTGCGTAACTTGCACAGTAAGTTTGCACAGTTTGTAATAATTTGTACCAATATTTTTATTTATTATAGAGGTAGGTATGTATGTCTGTTCTGTGTACAAAGTAAAAACTAGGTTTACTTTTCGATTTTATAAATTACATTCGTTATAGATGCGTTTCCGATTTAATACTGACTGGGTTGAAGACAAATGTAGGTATATAGAGAATGAGTGAGGCAGGGGGTAATGGCGTAGTTAAGCGAGAAGAAGTGGACTCGCATATTTAAAGGGCATAATTGTGCGATGATTAGCGATGAAAAACAGAGCTTTGGTCCTGCTAAGCTAATCAGTTGATTGCACCTATTTACTAATGAATTAAGATTATAGTGCTTTAATTCTGAAGTAATACATTTATGTATAAACGCCTAAATATCGCTGTTTAAGAAGCAAAACGACGCGGAGCAATGTGTGACGATGCAAAATGAAGTATGTCCTTAAGGTCTGAAAAAGATATTCTCATTTTGTCATATGTACTTACTTGTTTTGACAAAGGTTTAGTCAAGATTTTGCATTTTCAAAAAGTGTACAATGAGGTTCTGCCTGTTTTGAAAAAGTTTAGAATGAGATTTTACATGTTTTGAAAAAGTGTAAACCAAGGTTTTGATGTTTTAAAAAAGTGTGAATCAAGGTTTTGCATGTTTTGAAAAAGTTTACAACCAAGGTTTTGATGCTTTACAAAACTGTGAATCAAGGTTTTGAAGCGTTTAAAAAGTGTGAATCAAGGTTTTGCATGTTTGGAAAAAATATAAATGAAGGTTTTCCATGTTTTGAAAAAGTGTACATCAAGGTTTTACATGTTTTTAAAAGGTCTAAGTCAAGGGATTGCTTGCTTCGAAAAAGTATTAATCATGTTGTTACATGTTTTTTAAAAAGTGGAAATCATGTTTTCATCTTTAAAAAAGGGGTAAATGGTGTTTTTATGTTTAAAGAAAAATGGATAAATGAGGTTTTACGCAATACTAAAGACCTAAATCAATGTAGACATTAAGAAAACGAACGAAATATATTGTGTTCTTTTTTAAGCTTAATGGTTGCACGTCATTTTGCATCTGCTGCAGCGATACGTAAGACCATGTGATAATTTTAATTTTATTCCTTTTGTTTACATATTTTTGCATTCATTGAGTCAAATCCACACGCCATGATTACCTTAAATAGAATCGAGACACAGCACGGCATGGCATGGCTTTCTGCTTTTACAATCAAAATTAAAACTAGCACATGCATTGAAAGAACGCCTAGTTCGCCAAAATGCAAAGGAATGCAGCAATGCTACGTTTACTCAGAGCACAGTGCAGCGTATAATTACTTAACTGAATCTCTAACGCAAACATTTCATTATTTTCAATTAAACTGAATCAAAATTACAATGGACAATTAGTCCAGCAAAATGTATCCAGCTGTGCAGCTTTTATCTGCAGCAATGCAGTCACCCTGTTCTAAATAGCTACCTAATTGATAAGCGTAATTAATCGTACCTACATTTATTGTAAAGAAATAACTATAAAGGAAATTATGGGTCTGGGTTATTCTTAATCTTGGTAAAACAGTGCAAGTATGTAGAAAGCCTTTAAATGCTAAGGCTATTGCAATAAAAAAAATTGGATAATTTTTTTATCAATTGAAAGGTCAAGTGTTGCAGATCAGTTAAGTCACAGTGCCTTGTACATAATTACCGTAGTTTTGAAATAATTAACCAGAAAAATTTGGCTTTGCTTTATTTTTATTTTCTCGCTTGTTTTTTTTTAAACTAAGGAGCAGTGATTTAACAATTTGTCAATGAACTTGGAGAATTATTGTTGGTCCACTCCTGACCTGATTCTGTTTCCTTTTGCCTTCCTATAACACGAAAACTTAGATTTCTCACGATTTTACCTGACTGCTTCAGATTAGGGAGATTATCTGTGTAGACCTGTAAAGACCTCCTCAAAAAAGGATGCGTTTTGTTATTGCTACTGTTGCATGCGCATTGTTGCGTTGGTGGGCCATTCACAAAACGGTGGGTTATTAAGGATTCCGGCTCGGCTATTAGTTTGTATGTAATTTCTAGTTATATCTTCATTTCTTCGTTGAATTATTGTGGCCAGGACGAGGGGCTTTCCAACTATGACTTCCCCAAAATGGGATTTAGAAATGCACAGAATATACACAGAATAAATACCATAGTTTGCTCGTTCTCAAAATGTTTAAATCATTGTTTGCAGTTTTGAAAAAGACTTGTTTATTATTTTGCGTCTTTTCAGAACTATTAAATGGAACTTTTTACCCTTTTGAAAAATGTTTAAATCAGGTTTTGTACTTTTTGAAAGACTAATTGATTGTTTTACACTGTTTAAATGAAGTTTTATGCATTTTTGAAAAATGTATAAATCACGATTTGTACTTTTTGAAAGACTAATTGATTGTTTTACACTTTTGAAAATTGTTTAAATCAGGTTTTGTACTTTTGAAAAGGCTTGTTTATTGTTTTACAATTTTTCAAAATGTTTAAATGCAGATTTGTGCAACTTCTGAAAAACGCTGATTTATTCTTTTTTTAAACACTTTTTCAAAATGTTCAAATCCTTATTTTCCTTCTTTTAAGGCAGCTTTTTAAGTCGGAATTGTATTACGTCATATTTGCAGAGCTCATTCAGCCTATATGGTAGTACCCTTCTTGATTTGGATTGAATCTGTCCTGCTTATAATTGCGTTGCATATACTTATAGTGAATTATATAGTATAAGGTTAATTCATGGCTTGATTGCCTTGTATTTGCCTTGTTGCATCTTAGTCGTTGCCCCGTCCTTACAGCTAATAAATACCAGACACCCGCATAAGATCACACAGGGCCGGGACAATAACAACTCACTATTGCATTGAGAATTAAAATCAACCTGCCCTGTCGTCCATTGTCCATCCTTTTACTTCTCTGAGTCTCCTCAATGGGATTTATTGCTCCAACCGACCCACCTTCCTCCGCTCTCTCACACGCAGTTACCTGATCACAATTTCAATGAGAACGCACAAGCACAACTCCACTACGATCCAAAGCGCACATGGAAACTAGGGAACCTTAAATTGTATCTCGTCTGGGAAGTCATTGAGTGCATTCAGAGATTTCACAGTCACGGGCTCTTGTTTCCATGTCATTGCTGGAGAAGCAAACTGACTCTCGTTCAAAATTAAAATTTAACTCATTGTCACATTAAAGCGGCCTCGCTCCTTCTATAACTGCTTCAAAAACACATTATTTTTGTATTTTCCCTTTTTTAAAGACGGACAATTAATTTTTAGGTCATTTTTTTTTTAGAAAAACAAGAACTTTAAACAACAACAAATAGGAAGTTTTCCACCTGTTCAGAACGTGTAAATAGGAAGTATTGACCCTTTTGAAAAACATGTAAAAAGGACACTTTGAACCTTTTCGAAAACGTGTTGTTAGGTCATTTTTCACTTTTTTAAAAACGATTGTTAGGACATTTTGCACTTTTTGAAAGCGTGCTGTTAGGACATTTTGCACTTTTTTAAAAACGTTTGTTAAGACATTTTGCACCTTTTCAAAAACATGTTGTTAGGACATTTTGCACTTTTTGAAAGCGTACTGTTAGGACATTTTGCACTTTTTTAAAAACGTTTGTTAGGACATTTTGCACCTTTTCAAAAACATGTTGTTAGGACATTTTGCACCTTTTCGAAAACCTGTTATTTCGACATTTTGCACTTTTTCAAAAACGTGTTTCAATCGGACGTGTTGTAGCCTTTTAACTGTACGGATGCTCAGTGTCTGCATTCTAAATGCTGTACTGACTGTGATTTCACAATAATTATATAAATAAATTTTGAAATGCGTAATAAGTTACAACTACTGATGGAACCTGTCGTTGTGTTTAAGACGGTTTGACAATTGGTCATTTTGCTTCTTGACTCGATGTATTTGTAAAGTAAAATACCTGGCTCTATCGAAATGAAATCAGCTGCATAAAATCCACTGCATATCTTCATTGCATTGCATTGGAATGGACATTGAGACCTGCCCACGTAAAAATTAAAATTAAATTGTGCCGGGACGCTTGAGTCTCAAAGGACATACTTACGGAAAGGTTATCTTCGCCCACACGGAACGACAGCGACAATAAAAAGGACAAGAAACTATTTACCAATTCCACTCCACGGCGAACGAACGACATTTATATTTGAGCCACAATTGACAAGACCATTAACGTAACCATTACTGCCACAGGCTTCGCACTGCCGCCTCGTCGTCCATCTACATAATATAATTACAGGTATAAAATATGCTAATTTAATGCAGCTATAAAACTACTGATATAACCGTTAGATCTTCTTGTAGTTGTAGTTACCTAGTTTACATATAAGATCAGTGTATCGTCGGTCAAGAGGCATTCTGACTCAAGTCCGGTGTCTTTTAAGTGCCTTTTTGACGCGAGTCCCAAGAAGTAACTTCCTATTACTTCGTACATTTTTGGCAGATAGTGTTTGTGTAAATACAAAACGTTTATATATTTTTTTTAAAATAAAAAGTTCTTCTACTGATTTTACTAATTTTGAAAATGTATAAATACCATTTGAATTAGTTTTGTAAGTGTAAATATCAACTTTACTATTTTTTAAAATATAAAGTACCACTTTTAGCGCTTTTATACGTTTCGAAAAAGTGTAATTAGCGCTTTCAAACGTATTGGAAAAGTGAAAATAGTGCTTTTACAAGTTTTGAAAAAGTGTTAATAGTGATTTTACAAGTTTTGAAAAAGTGTAAATAGTGATTTTACACGTTTTGAAAAAGTGTATTTGGTGCTTTTACACATTTTTAAAAAGTGCAATGTGCGTTTTTCCCCGTTTTGAAAGTGTAAATAACAGTTTTACCACTTTAAAAAGTGCAAATCTCAAGTTTTCTATTCTTGAAGTGTAAATGGTACTTTTACTTAGTTTAAAAGGTGTGAATATATTCCTTTTACACATGTTGTAAAAGTGTAAATACTAGTTTTACTCTACTTATTACATATTATTACTATTTTTGTAAACACATTTGTAAAATGTTTGATTGTAACGACTTCAGTACGTTAAAACGACCACTTTTTATTGATTGCTCAATTTGCGTCAGAATGCTTCTACCCCGACGATACGTGCCATGGAGGCATTTGGACAGCTGTAGTTGTAGATGCACTTGAGCTATTAGGTATTGCCAGTATTGTACTTGGCACATGGCTTATTGGACAGCTTACATTGCTTCACTCGCTCCAAAGTGCTAAAGGTGTTAAAGGTCAAGTGCGCTGCAGTGCATTGCAATGCACACTATTACAATGCAATAAAATGCATTTCGTTAGGGCTTGAAATTTTAAACTCTGACTTTAGTTCTGTGCACTCACCCAGTCACTTGTGAGCTTTGTCATTGTTGTTGTGAAGAGTATCAAAGAATCTAAATCTGTGTCTCCCACTGCACTGGAGACCGGACATAACATCCCATACAATTACGGGAAACATTTTGATTTTATGACTTTGGCCACGACCCAGTGCAGAGCTTAAAGTGCACTGAGTGAGCTAATAGATATATCAGATTATGGCATTGCATTGCATTGCGTTGTTACAGTTGCATACAGATAGTTGTGCACCATTAAATGCCGGTCTAATCGTCAGAAAGTTATGGGCACTGGGCACTACAGCAAGTATACTACAGGCTTCATTATGTAAAGATGCGTTTTTGTATTTCACATTGTCGGTGAAGATGCATTCTAACGTAAGGCCAGCGTACCCTTTTTGTGTTTTTGACTTACATCACAAAAAACGACTTTTTTCCAAAGTGTTTGTTGAAAGTTTACTTTTTCAAAAGTATTAAATATACCATTAACCTTTTTTCGAAATAGTAAATCTGCTATTTGCCTTTTTTTAAAATAGTAAATCTGCTATTTACAATTTTTTTAAATAGCAAGACTTCTACTTATGTACATACTCTATTTGGTAGGGCCTTCAAGTAATAATTTGCCATTTTTTAAAATAGCAAAACTGCTATGTATTTATACCTTTTTGAAGGGCGTAAAAGTGATATTTGCATATTTTGAAATAGCAAAACTGCTACTTACACCTTTTTGAAGGGCGTAAAAGTGATATTTGCACATTTTTGAAATAGCAAAACTGATATTTACACCTTCTTCGTAAAGTGCGTAAAGAGGATATTTTACACTTTTAAAAAAATAAGAAAATTGGGATTTACAATTTAAAGACTTAAAAAATGGGTTTTTAACGCTTAAAAGGCATATTAATGTCAATCAGCCAAAGAAATCAACTGTACGTTGTTGGGCTATAGTTTCACAATGCTTTTAAGCAGGAGCTGTACTTGCTCCACAAGGCTTCTTCACCGACGCTATATCTCATATAAGCTGCTGATATGGTTGACTAGTGAGACGCAGGTAGTAAAATTCAGTCACGTGAGTTACTTAATTCGGAGTCGGTCTTTGTCTTTCAACACTGTACACATAGTATTTTGTGTTCGTAGGTCAACAGCGCATCAAAGTATATCACTGTATATCTAACCTCCACTGTAGCTATAGTTTCTATAGGCATCTACATGCATACATTTTTGTGCAACAAAAACCTGCCGGTAATTTCAGAGATTTAAATCTGTGTGTATATTTTATATATTTTGAGTGTAATCGTGACCCATTCATTGAAAATTGTGTGTACTGCTATTATTTTGTAAGCACAAATAAAAATGTAACTGAAAATTCGTCTTGTCTTGTACTATCAGTGCACTGCTGTCCGCGGTGTGTCAGTCTGTACTTTCTTTTCTTTCAATTTAAATTTGCTTTCATTTACCGTATGCACCTGTGCTAGGTGGGCACCGTACCTATGTAGGTACTTCTCTAGATACGGGCTTTGGTCTTGTGCTATCTGATGCAATGCTATCTTGTGTAATCTGTGTAACATACAGAATAGCCTTGGCATTTTATTACCAATAAACATAGCTCCGCTCCTTTCCATTCCAGGTGTAAGAAACAACGACTAATCGTCAGAAAGCTCAAAAGGGAGAAAAAGAAGGACGGTGATTGGGCTGGTATGCTACATTTACGGAGAGGATAAGCGCATTATTATCTTGTGAACGTGAACTCCTGATAAAAACCCTTGATTACCTTTATTACATGTAATTCACGTGTGTGTGTGTGTGTGTGGAAGATCAAAGATTCTAAAGCCTCACTTATTTTTATGCTCGTTGTGTATTCCGTATTCCGTTGGTGAAGAAGCGATTTGTGGTCTATTGAAATCGTACAAGCCGTCTTTTACATTTTGATGTTTTTTAAAAAATCGTTTTATTTTCTTTTGTAAATGCTTGTTAAAAGATGTAAAGTGTCCCTCCCAGACGTTTTTTGAAAAGTGCAAAATATTCTATTTACACATTCTGGAAAGGTTGTAAATGCTCTGTTTACACATTTATGAAAAAGTTCAGAATGTTATATTTGCGAAGTTTTGAAAAGATGCAGAATGTACAATTTACGTATTTTGGAAAATTGCAAATTGCCCTATTTGTACTTTTTCGAAAAGTGCAAAATGTTCTATTTACACATTTTTTAAAGGTTCAGACTTTGTATTTACACATTTTTGAAAAGATCCAAAATGTTGTATTTGCCAATTTTTGAAAAGGTGTCCAATGACCAATTTACACATTCTTGAAAATTGGAAATTGTCCAATTTTCCCTTCCCTTTTTTGAAAAGTGAGAAATGTCCAACATACGCGTTTTTGAAAGGTGCAAAAAGCTCTTTTGCCTGTTTTTGAAAAGCTGTGGCTTAAAAACAATTGTGACTTTTACACTTGCTAGATTTCCCACGGGTCCTTAATAGTGGATAGGTCACTGTGCTTCTTCAGTAACGATTTCCCTTGATATATTGGGTAAACTTTGGTTACATTTGCATGTAATTTTATATACAAGCTATTACAGCATCAAAAATGAAAGCACTGTAAGTAGTACCTGCATCTTTCGTTGCGCCTTTGTTTTGTGAGTAGATCACGTTTTGACTTGAGATGGACTCTGAGACCGTAGACCTACTGATACAGTATAGTAGGTATAAGATTGCCAATGAATAATGTGTCGGAAGATGGGCCAGCTGAGTTCGTGTTTGTATTTTGAACTGACAGATAGTCTTATTTGCTCTGAAATTAAGATGTGCTTGTCTTCCACACTCTCAGCTCCGAAATCTGAATAGTGCTTCGTAATTTATGAATTCTTTCCATGTATGTGTTTGTAAGTGGTTTCGGTCACTGGTTTAACTTATGGCTTGATTCTTGGTTTAAGATAGAAGAGCAACCAACATTTACTTTAGGGACTCTGCCTCCCAAAGCGGCACTCTTAACTCTTCTTTTGAGATTCTGTCGTTCTGTGCGTATTAATAAAGTTGGCTGGTCGAAAGCAATAAAGAACAACAAGCCCTTGCTTCCTTTATACTGTATACAATATTCTGCTACGGATTGTATTTTTGTTTTTAAAAAAGCCAAATGTTCCATATTTTTAAAATCATAGAGATAGTAGTTTTAAAATATTCAATTTAAATTGCCAAGCTTGTTTATAAAAGCAGTTACAAAGTATAATTTTAACCTATTAGAAACAGCAATATATCTAGTTTTACACCTTTTTGAAAATGTTGATTTCTAGTTTTGAGCTTTTTGAAAATGTCGATTTCTAGTTTTGACCTTTTTGAAAATGTTGATTTCTTGTTTTACACCTTTTTGAAAACAGTAATTTCCAGTTTTGACCTTTTGTTTTGGAAATGTTAATTTCTAGTTTTGACCTTTCTGAAACTGTTTACTTCTTGTTTTGGCGTTTTTTAGAAAACTTTAATTTTTACTTTTGATCCTTTTCTAGAAACTGTAATTTCTAGTTTTGAGTTTTGACCTTTTTTAAAATGTTAATTTGCAGTTGTGACCTTTTTTAAAATGTTAATTTCTAGTTTTGACCATTTTGAAAGTGTTAACGTCCAGTTTTACACCTTTTTTAAAACGTTAATTTGTAACGTAAACAAGAAACAACTTCATGGTTTGCCAGCTCCGATTAGGTTAATAAACTGGTGTAACTTTGATCGTTCTGGCTTGCGTCACAAAATGCTTCTTCGCCCACGCTATCACCAGGTATTTTGAGCCCTTGAAAAGCCCTTGGGGTGCATTGCAGCAGTGACTTAATAATTTAATAATGATTATCTGACTCTTTGTACTGTATTTTATGGATAGTCTCTCTGATCGTGAGTATAGTAAAAGGCAGGCACTCCTAGTGGGTTTTAATTCTTTTAAAGTTTAAACACTTTTGTACTTACTATGAACATCTCGGTTTTACACACTCAGTAGTTTTTTTTACAGCCTTTTTGGTTTCGGTTTCGGTGAGATGTGTGACAATAGTCAAATGATAAGATTAGACATGGTTTTCTCATTGTCATGGCAGCGATGGTCTGTCTTATTATCTATGAGTAGTTTAGTTGGTATTTGCTGTATGGTCTGGGCTGAGAAAGGGTTTTTGGATTGACTGCACTTCTCTTGTGTGTTGGGTGTGTGGGTGCGGATGATTTTAAGGTATGCGTGTGTCTCTTTTTCTTGTGTGTGTGCTTTTGTCATTTCTTCTTCCTTTTACTACTGCATCTTTGGAGTTTGGAGACTGGAGACTGAAGTCTGGAGTCTGTTGGACACTGAATTGCAGTCTCTTATCTTATTTTATGTGTTTGCTGTTGTTGGTTGAATCTGTAAGTAAAAGTAAGCATTTTGTTTTGTGGGCTTGATTTTTGTGGGCTGGAGTTTCTTTTTGGTTCCATGACCACAAAATCAAAAAGCACCTATGGTACCATCTTTGTGTTTTTTGCTAGTGCAGTGGAAGTTGTTGTTGACTCCACAAAAATCTGTTTGAATGACTGTGCTAATGGCTGGAGCTGGAAGGAAGGTGTATTTTCGCTGTTTGTTCATAGCCGTACTATGTAAATATCGCTGCTGAAGATGCAAAATGACGGTAATTCGGTAATCCATGAAGCTACAGAAGGGGGCGCAATTTGTCCCATTTTTTCTTAACATAGGTGCTGATGGAATAGCCTGCCAGCTGTTTGATTTGGGTTATGCAAAAACTACAAAATGCACTTTTTAAAATGTACAAAATCCCGAGTTACATTATTTAAAGGAAACACACCCGTTATTTTTGCACTTTCCAAACCGTTCAAACCTCAACACTTTCTGGAACGTGGCACGCTTGGAGTATGCTTTTTTTCCGTTTTTTGAAATGAGCAAATAAATGCCGTTTTACACTGTTTCAAAACGTTCAGATTCTCGATTGATCCTTTTTCAAAACATGCAACACATCAATTTACACGTTTTGAAAGGTGGAAAAGTTTGATTTACACTTTTTCAAAACATATAAACACGGCGTAAAACCGTCTCCGTTTCTACTAAATTGGGAAATATTGGGGTTTTATCAGATTTTAAGGGTAAGCTTCATTTTACATCTTAAGAAAGTTGCATTTGCGGCACTTTCATTTCAAACAATATAAGTTAGTACGTTTTGTTGGTAAGTTTAAACTTCAACACTAGAATTGTGCATATGCAATTTGTAAGGTAATTAAAATAATTTGACAAATACGTAATTTTAATTTTTGCTTGTAATTGGATACATCTAACGATTAGTAGATTGTAAAACATGTTTTTGTAGCAGTCGTAATATGCTAAATCTCAAATAAAATTGAAATCCCACACACATTGAATTTTCTGTGTATTTTTCCAATAGCCAATGATTACATTTTGCATTTTCATTAATTACGAGCACCAGCACCAGAACCAGCTGACCGCTGCGCTGCCATGCTGTTAAGAAACTGAAAGTTAAAATTAAAATTTAACAATTTTCTTTTAATTTTCAAAATTATTTTTATTTTCTATTTTCACTTGGTAAATATTTACATACTTTAGCTGTCAGCAGCGTCAGCTAGTACTTCTGAGATTAAATGGAATTGACAGGCAGATGCTTGCTTCCTTGAGTGTAGGTACTTACAACTAAAATACAAAAATTAGAAATGTTCAAAACTAGCAACAAGTTAAATATAAAAGGAATTAAAATCTGTATAGGGATAGTGATATGCCAGTCTTGTCAGTAATTACGCTGTTGAAAGTGTTAAGAGAGATGTTAAGTTGATTGGGGCGTGCGCTTGAGGGAAGAGATCAAAAAATTATAAAATAAAACTTGAAATCAACTAAATAAAGAATGAGAATCTCATGCATATAAATGAGCATCACATTTTTTTTTAATTCCATTTGATTTCATAGTTAATTCCATGTTGCTGAAAATAAAGAAGTCTTCTTGTCTCTTTTCATTCGTGTTCTCATGCCTTGTCATTTTACGAGCATGTATTTTGTACATATGGCAGTACATTCATATTTACGTGTAAAAGTGTTTGTATTACATATTTTATGTCTATGATTTAAAAGCAGTGAAAGTTTTTTTCATCTCCTTTTTGCTACTTGTTGTAATTTATTATTATTAGATGTATTGTAATGTACAATTAAATCTGCTAAGTATATATTATACTGTTAACTACGTACGAGCATCATGTACATATATATATCGTGGGTGAAGAAGCATTGTGGCGTAAGACTAGTTCCCGCTTAAAAGCATACCCATGCAAGTCTAAAGTGTCTTTTAAGTCTTTCTGAAGCACATCCCTACAACTATCAACTTTTTACCTGCGTTTGCACAAAGTGGAAATATCGCATTTAGACATATTTTAAAAAGTGTAAATTCATTTTTACTACTTGCGAAAAAGCTTGATTACCAGTTAGAGTATTTTGAAAAAAGTGTGAATATCATTTTGTTGTTTTTGAAAAAATGTGAATAGTAGTTTTGTTGTTTTTGAAAAGGTGCAAATAGCAGTTTT
>JAQFZC010006396.1:0-12589 GCA_034695205.1 Dicyrtoma fusca
GTTTCCTTGATAAAACTAAAATTAAATTGCACAATTAAAATTGATTAAAATTGATGGAGCTAGTGCAGAACTTAGGTGAGTTGTGAGTTGTTAGTTGTTACTGCACCGCTGTTGAGAAACTGAATTGGTTGTACTTTTTTATTAGGTATACTAGGTTAAATGTTATTTAATATGGGATTTGAGCTCTAAAAAACTTGCCTTTGGTGAAGCCCGGTGTAGCTTACGCCTTTGCTATGCCAAATAATAAATTGAGAACCAAATCTCCTGCTACACTCGGGCCAGGAATCCAAAATTGGACGGTGGATCTCTCTCTTTTGTGGGTAGGCTGCTGTCACTGTCTTCCCAGTGCACTGTGTTTGGCGCCTTTCCTTTTTCTACCTCTCAATTGTTTGATTTTGGATGCACAATAAAAATTTTGGTGTCGGTTTTGAGCCCTGTTTCTCCTTTTTACTTGTTGAGTAAAAATTGTATCCTTTTCCTCACTTTACTTTCGTAATTTGTGTATTTTTCGAAAATAATTTTGTAAGCAGAAAATATTTCCGTGCTTCCAGTTCTCGCGCCTTCCAAGGATTCATTTGACTACATAAGACAGAATAGAATATATATTACATGAGTGCTATGTATTAAAAAAAATGTAAATAAGCATAAATACTTTTTTCAAAAGTGCAAGCGGAAATTGTTTTCATGATTTTAAAATCGATCAGAAAGAAAACTTGTGACACCAGACAGAGCCAAGTCGGAAAGATGTTTGGTAGTCCAGGAGAGTTTAGGAAAGAACTTGTAGGGAAGGTCACCCACTAGGAGGATGGATATTGGTGTTGAACAAACTGGGGTTATAAGCACGACCAAACAGTATTTTTGTTAATAAATTAAATTTCCTGTGGGCTGGCGCCCATGGGACTGTGATTAATTACGGATTTAGTTGAAGGATACATGTTTGATTCCGATTTATATACAAAATTTAGCACGACCAAACAGTAGATTAGACTGCGAAGTAATCTTGCAGCAGTTGACTAGAGGATGTTCCATTGCATCTAGCGAGGTTCAGCGAACCCAAGGGCATCAATTGTGGAGGCCCTTCCTGCACCCACATATAGAACGAAATATTCATGACAATATTTTCTCAACGGTTTTGACCCGAGTGTGCAAAAAAGGAAAGTTAAGGTGGTTGTTATGTACCAATGGTTCAAAACAGCATGCCTCTGAGATACAAGGTTTGGTACGAGTCCCTGATAATTAGCTATCCGGGCCTCATATAAAAGGTGTTTAGAGAAACATTCATACAGAACTACACACCAAGGAGAAGGGGAGCTTTCAAAGAGCCCATATCCTTCTTCAAACAGAAACACTATGAAATAGTTGAACAGCATGCCTTGAAGCTCTACAACATCATCGGAAAGCAAACTCGGCCCCGAACTCCAACGCTGACATTTGCGAGGATAAAGAAGCCTTTAACCATCCATACAGTGGGCATTCAAACCAGTAGCTTTTTGCTTGAAAGGTTTGGAATGGTTTCAAGTAATAAAATACTATAATTGGATTTAAATTATATTTAATAACCTTTAAGAACTAAATTGGAAGTTCGGAAGTTGAATATCTAAGTGTATAATATGATGACACGTAATGTAAACATTTTAATTAAATAGTATAAGGTACTGCTTGAAATTAAGAAATATTTGGGGGGAAATATCTTGCTTAGGAAAACAAAATTTAAATTCCAACGTAAGACCCAAGTAAACGCCAGTTTTGTGCACAATGCACCTGAAAAGTAAGTGTGTATTAAATATAACTGAAGCTGTAATTTCTTTTCTGGATTTTCTTATTATTCTTGATTAGGGTACCCATTAAAATGATTTTAAATTAAAAAATAATAGACAAAAATACTACCGCTTCAAAGTCTATGTCGCATAACAAAACCGAACAAAACTACGAATTGGTTTTACTTATAATATAAACAAAAAAATATAATTAATGATGGATACAAGCTCTCTTAATTAATACTATCTGGCTACTTTCTTACCAGTCATTGTCAAAACAGATCCAAAAATGGCAGTAGTGAAAAAACGTCTGCCCGGTTTTAGACCCTTTATTAGAAAACAACTCGTTCAGAGTATAACAGCTAGGTCAAACAAGCTTTTGACAGCGCATCTCGTCGCAAACATCCGTAAAGACTTTAAAATTGGCCGCCACTTTTCCTCGCATCCTTTTCGATGGAATGACGAGCAAAACGTCCCTGAAATGGAAACAGACAAAAAAAGGATCGTACTGTAGCATTTTAATATGGTCATCTCCATCATTTATTTTATTTTTGTATTGTTTCGATGCATTTCCGTGAGTGGATCAGTGGAAGCGACCGAGCTCCAAAAAATCTACATGGTTCTTATAACCGTGTTCTATGCTATTTTGCCCTGTAATCACTTGGAAATTTTTCTACATCAAAAAGACTTAGTCGTATATGTAAGGGGGTATATGCACTACTTTGGGAATCATTTAGAGAGTAAGTGCATAATTAATATGCTAATTTATTCAATAATGGTTAACTGGGGGGTTTGTTTCTATTTAAATTTTCTGGATTTGTTTCAAGACCACTATTTTCAGTATGAAGGCAAGACCCCTTGGCTTATTTCCGCAATCGAAAAGATCTTGGACGCCATTTACATTGGTTTCAGTTGCCTTGGGATTGTACTGGTTGCAGCAGCGGTCGTTATGCCTCAGTCTCCGGAATTTATTTCGTCATTGGTCTTTGAAGCACATGAGGAAGGAAATGATTACTTGAAATGGACAATGCTCACATACATCACTAAAATTCTGTCAGTTGTTCTTCAGTTGGTAGTGCAGTACAATTATTTTTCGACTTGGTTCGTCATCATATTCTCTTCTTTCCCAATTCTCTTCTTCGGACTGGTATACTTTCCTGAACTAAGTTAGTGTTTAACCTTTTCGAAACGGTGTCGTATTCAGTTTTACATATTTCTGAAAATGTGAACATCTTGTTTTGATCTTTTTGAAAACGTTAATTTCTTGTTCTACATCTTTTTGAAAATGTTATTTTAATGATTTGACCTTTTTGAACACCTTATTTTATTGATTTGATCTTTTTGAAAACGTTAATTCCTTGTTCTACATCTTTTTGAAAATGTTATTTTAATGATTTGACCTTTTTGAAAACGTTAATTTCTTGTTCTACATCTTTTTGAAAATGTCATTTTATTGATTTGACCTTTTTGAAAGTGCTAATTTCTTGTTTTACACCTTTTTGGAAATGTTATTTTGTTGATTTGACTTTTTTGAAAGTCGTAGTTACTGGTGTTTAATGCTTTTCAAAATGTTCATTTCTACTTTTGACAGTTTTGAAAAAGTTAATTTCTAGAAAAAGCACTTTTGTAAAGCATTCTTTCCACGGTTTCTGAGTTGTGAATAGGTTAAAAGGGATCAGAAGAAGGAAAATGCTTAGTGCCTTATTTAACCATGTATTTAATTTGCTGGTGTTTACTCTCTTGATTGATTTAGCATGACAGGCAACAAACTCATAAAAGCTGAAAAGCGGAACGCAGTCGAAGCAATGCGATTGTTTGGTGAAGCAAGAGTTTTGACGAACGAAGGAAGTTCCCTCTTTAGCTTCGCCATCACGTACAGCAAGGTTCTAATAATGTTCGTGGTCATTTACTCGCTGTACGGGGCCATCCGAGGAAGCGGTCTGGTTGCCATGGCACTTGGGTTTATGGGAATAAACTGGACTTTGTACTTGGCGGTACTCATGAGTGCCTTAGGTGAGTTTCACAGTATCACGGAAGAACTTTTGCGTAAATTAAAATCCAGCAAATTCTGTTTCAACAAGCAGTTTCGAATGCAACTGAAAGCTCTGCCAACACTCCATTTCTATGTGTTGGGCCTCTACTACATTGACAAGCAGATCACGCTATCCTTGTTTCGATTTATTTTGGAGTCTGTCGTTAACCTCATTATTATGTATCCTTAATATACTACTTTTAGAGCACGGACACATTTTTAAGACCAATACACTTACGTAGGGCACTAAAATAACAACATTGACAGTAATTATTCTAATTATGCCCAATGATACCCATAAATTGTGTAGTATTTCAACAAGAAACGTAGTAATAATCCAGAAAAAACAGTATTAAAGCAGCAAGATTTGTTGTGTTAATTATAGTTTTGCACATTAACACCTCCAATTATTCCCGATCTGTCTTAACACTCATTGTTAGTGTGCAGTAGTCAGTTTGCACTTGAATTATTTTTTATGCTAATTTTCTGTACTTATTGTTGTGCTGTAAATAGTGAATAATTATAAATTATAATGCAATTATTATTTATGTTTAGCTAGCACTCCTTCTCGGAATCATGTGTAGTTTTTACTTACGTTTCAATCAATTATCGTTTCAAGCATTAACACTTTGAATTTGCACACCATTGCCAGTATAGCGCAAGGTGCTAATTGTAAGTGTCGTTTAATAGTGGTCGAATCGAAGGTGCAAATAATGTGCAAATTGACAGTAATAAAAAATTATAACATAAATAATCTTTTAGATGCGCACTCGATGGATAGAAATTCAAATCCACTGTAAATCGTAATAAAAGTAACCACATTAAATGCATGTGCTCGTCGTATACTGGTGATGAAGTTATATTATTATAAAGTTAATAATCATACTATTCATAATTTCATTATTTTATTTATTTGGTGTGCATTACCTCAACGAGTTTATTTTAGAAATGGCCAGACTCACTACAAAATCTTTTCTAGACAGCTAAAAAGCTACAGCGCAGCGTTGGTCAGTTTGCTATTTTATTCAATTGAGATTTATTGAGTCGAAAAGACACGTGTGTTTCCTATTCCTTAATCTTTTAAACAAAAACCGACCTGTTTTTTTAAACACGTGTGTCCATCAGTGTATTTTCTTATTTTATTAACTATATATATATCTGCCTTGCTACGTTAGTATTTAATTTAATTTATTCGCTTGATTTAGCACTGGAATGGGAGCTAGAACGACGGTACGGTAAAACATTATAAAGAAACTCATATAAATATAGTTTTATTTACAAGCCATTAAAAATGGGAAACATATTTATTTTGATAAAATATTCAAAACTGGAAAAGCATGGAAAAAATGCTTTACGAAAGTACGCTTTTTACTAGGAATTAATATTTTTAAAGCATTAAAGCCAGTAACTAAAACTTGCAAAAGGGTTAAAACAATAAATTAACACTTTCAAAAAGATGTAAAACTATAGATATGGTACCGTTTCGAAAAGGTTAATTCATTACACGTCGTAAATATTTCTATGTTATTCTAGTTTGTGACCTGCACAGCCCTTTTGTGTCTAACTTTGACCTGGACACCAGTTTCACTGGGACAGTACAGCGGTCCCTTAAAACCCCATCCAGTGTCGGAACTAGACTCCAACGGCCCACAGCGAACAACCCAAAGGGCCCAACCAGAACCACCGTCCACCAGGGCTCCACTGTGCTACCCTGGCAACCTTGACCCACGTTGCCCTGTACTAACTACCCTCGTGGTCCCCTTTGACAAGGACACTGTCAACGGAAATGATTTCTCTTATACATACTTTGGAAGCGCATCATCATCATCATTGAAAGCCCAGTCGAAGAGTGACCTTGAGGACCAAAAACGCCAAGGTCGAAGTAATTCATTTCCAATCCAAGCGAACGTGACAGAGCCTAATTTTAGAGACATTATTATGAATAAGAGGAATTCTTCGTCCATAGCGTCATCGTCAATTTCGTCAACCAACCAAGATTCAAAAAGCAGAGTTAAAAGACAGCTGTTGAGCGTTGGGCTTGGAAGCCCTTTTGGATTTTATAATCCGTATTCTTACTGCCTCTATTCTCCTTACTACTGCAGGCCACGGGGCTTCGGTTACGGTTATGGATACGGTTTTGGAGGGGGCCGGGGATTTAGGAGACCCTTCCGGGGCGGTGGGGGTTTTGGCCCTGGGATTTGGATTGGGCGGGGTGGCTTCGGAAGGGGTGGTTTTGGAAGGGGCGGCTTTGGGCGGGGTGGCTTTGGGAGGGGTGGCTTCGGAGGGGGCAACTTTGGACGAGGTGGTTTTGGAGGGGGTGGCTTCGGCAGGGGCGGGTTGGGGGGCTTCAGAGGATAAAAATTAATTTAAAACCCAAAGTTAAACACGAAAATGCCGGTTATGAAAGTGTAATAATAACAAAAAAAATAATGTAAAACGCATTTAAGTCCCACAATTCATTTTGGGCGCATTCCTTCTTTTTGCTTATAATAAAGACACATTTTATTAACTAGTCAGTCATTGTGTACTTACAATTTATGCAGTTTTAAAAACCCCAAAAAATAACAACAAAAAGGATTTACACACACTTCTATTAAACTATTGTTTGAACCAAAAATGGTACAAAAAACATTCAATTCAGGGCTTGCCATTTACATGATTTGTATTTATATGTAATTGTAACTATTTTCTGTCTGTTCTATTCCTATAATTACTAATGGAATTATTTGCATTTTATAGATACCTACAATACATTCTACAACACTATACACTGTGTCATCTTACATTCTTCTATTTTACTTTAATAATAAATATAATTATTACATTCCAAGTGTGAATAACTGTAAACTGTAAAAAGCTGGTACTGGTACTATTTCAGTACAATATTCTAATAATATTTCATAATTTCATTTCTACATAAGTAGCATAGATGGGTTTTATTCCATTCTGCCCCGTCATAAGAAAATAAAGCTGAAATGTAGCTATAGCTTCAAGGAATAACTACTACATATATGTGTTTTTAGGCAGGAGGCTATACAGCTATATGCCTATTTAAAAATATAATTACTATTATTACACAAACTACAAACTACCCTAAACTACCCACTTACATACCAAATAATTATAAAATATTAAAATTAGAATAACAGAAATCCAATGCTCTACTTAAATAATAACTAGGTAAGTCTAAAAACGGATCTAGTGAGTTCAGTGCACCAAAGCAGGCTTCATTCTATTTTCAAATTAGAAAGCTACTGTGCATTCGAATTCTGTCTCTAAACTTGAACTAACACATGCTATTTATTTATGTACAAACTGACACAATCATTATCAAAGTTGAAAAAAATTTAAACTTAATTAACAAATTGTAATTTCAACAATAATAAATAAACATTCCATTGGACTGGACTAAACTGGTCCATCTTTACAGGTCCATCGGAATTGAACTACAGAGGCACCTGCTTCTACTGGTAACATAAGGAATGGTCGTGGCCCTGGCTATAATTTGGGAGGGAGTTGAAACCGGAGCTGTTCGGTTGTGGATTGTGGCCAAGAGGGGTGTCGAAATGGGTCGAAGTAGTCACTGACACTGACAGTCGCTCTTCCGGTTCCGGATGTCCATGGGTACTGTAGTTAATGGGATTGAAGGATGGATTCGGATCCGATTGCCAAGAATAAAAGCCTCCAATGCTGGTACCGGTTCCGGTACTGGTGCTACTGGGCGGAGGCACCTGGAACGGTGGACTGTACTGATGACCTTGAGAATGAAACGAATATGGAGAAGGAAGGTAGGTGGTGGTCGGAAAGTGGGGCTTAGAATGACCAAAATCGACATAACTTTCAATTGTTGGATTGTGATAGACTTGTCTATCGCCTGGAGATGCTCTTGGTTTGAATCTGTGAAAATCAAAATCAAAAAAATGGTAATTAATTACATTATTACACTCAGTGGCAACTGTACCAAGGTCATTCATTAGCTTTCAAACTTCAATTTATTAAATAATTATAATTTTGAACTTACCTCTTCGAGCCCCTTCGTCTCTTATGGGCATTGATACCGACAGGGACGATTTGTTGTTTGGGTGGGCCACCTTGACCTTGACCTTGACTTTGACCTTGACTGGGACTTTGAAGAACGAATGATGGATCACGAGAAGATGCTGCTTCCACATCTGTTGTAGAAAAGCCCCTTTCTATCATTCGGCTAAGAATGAAGTTTCGAAGGATTAACTTGACTTCATTGCTGGTCAGTTGGTGCTGGTCATAGGGGCTCTTGGCTTTGACTTCCCTACAAAAATAAAACAAAAACAAAAATTCTTCAACATTCTTCGATTGAATTTTGCGATAGTTCAAAATATTCATTTTAGTAAATGTTGAATGTTAGTTCCGACTTACTCTGTTACAGTAGGTAAATCGAATATAGTATTTTTCACTTTTGAAGCAGAAATAGAACTCAATTTCACCGGATTCTCTAGGTTGCCGGCTCCTTCGATGTCATCCAGGGGAACGTACTCTGGACTGGAATCGATGCGACTGAGAAATTAAAGGAAGATTATTAGATTTTCGAAATAATGGTTACATAATTAAAGCTAACAACTGAATCAGAATCAGAAGCCAGTAGTACATACGACGAAGTATTTAAAAGCAAATAAAAATGACAAATAATAATTATTGTATACTAATTATAAGTATTTTGAATGTTTTTTTTACTCCAAGTCGATGAACTGATCCAATTCAGCCTCGGTATTGAGTGTGTCTGGGTTGGCCATGTTGATTTTCTTAAAGAATTAATTGTTGTGATTTCGAAACTTCGAACAGTTGACAGTCAACAGGTGACAGTATAAAGATGATAGCTTTAAGCTCCGATTTCTCCAGAAAGCGACTGGGTATATAAAAACAGCACACAAAAAGACACCTGAATTGAAAGGGAAAGATTGACTACGCATTCTAACGAGTGATAATGATTATTGATTAAAAATTCTGTCAATTAATAATTCAAAAAATAAAATATTATTTATTATTTCCACTTACAATATTTCACGTTCAAAGTTGAAGGTAATGTTTAGACTTCACAGTCAACAGTGCAGTGTTCTCATTCGAAGTTAAAATACAACAGAAATTATTACAGAAGCAAAAGTTGTGACTGTCAAAAAATTCGAACCTCTCTCAACAACTAGTCAGCTACTAATAAATAGCAATAATTATTATTACGAAAAATACTCGAAAGCCAAAATACTTGAAAGTTGAAATAGAAGAAGGTACGTACCAAGAAAAATGGGGAAAAAATAGAACTGCATTTGAGTAGAGATAAGAAAATCAGAAAATATATAATTTAATTATCAGTATCGGTTGTCAGTTACAAAAATAGCCCGCAGTACAAAACACAAAGCCAAATCCCAAATCCTATCAACTGTTCAACGACAAAGACGACGGCAATAATAGAAACATAACTGGAAGTCTAAATATTTGCCCTTCATGAACTATTTTTGAATAATTTCGAATTTCGAATCTAAATAAGTATTCAAATTTACTGGGCTGGAAACCATACCATCTACGACAGAATTAGAATGCTAGAGGCTCGCTCGCTTTATTAATACACCCATTATACTGAACCTAATTACAAACCCAACAAAAAGATACCATTTTAAATGAAATGACTGAAACTAACTGGCCCCAGTTTGACAGTTGTAATTTTCATAATTTCTTTAAAGGTACATTTATATTGTAAATATGTAATTAATTATGATTAACTTGAACACATATGCTAAAACTAAAACTATAGAAAGGTTACATTAATACAACAATGTCATCCTAATAATCCGCAATAATTACTGATTTAACTAATCCTGGTTCCTATAACCAAACAGCAACTTTTAGGCTAACCTTCTGTTTGTTAATTTTAATATTATAATTAAAATTACTAAACTAATGTTATTCACAGGTGGCCCTTGGAGAACATTTTACGTACGGCTTTGAAGCCATTTAGTTTTCCAAGAAATGTCTGGAAGTTATCATTAACAGAGAGAAATAATACAAAAACTAAAACTAACAATTAGAAAACTACAAATTCAAATCAAGCAAAGTCACGTTCAGAATCGAAATTATTGAGAATGGCCAATCTATTGAATGAACTACAGAAAAACTCAATACAAAAAAATGATCATGGATTAGTCATTAAGTAATTTAAGGGTCGAGATGAAATCCAGACTGAAGCTGAATGAAAAGTGAGACGGCAGCAGTATTTTCATTTTGCAGGAATTCTGCAAGGGCCGCCTGTTGCTCCGATGGTGTAATCTTCTGTTTGTTTCTGCAATAATAGAAACAAATTTAAATCACAACAATGATGATGATAATAGGTAATAATAATAATTTTTAAAAGTGTTTAGATACTGTTAATTTATTAAATAAGCCTTAGTAAAAAATTTTGATTGTGTTTGACTAATCAAAACTTTATAAAATGGGCCATTTAAATGGTTTTCCAACTTACTCCATGAACCACTGGAGAGCTCGACACTGCAAATCCGAAATATTTAGCGTGTGACCGCAAGAATACAATTGAAGGACGCTTTTGATATTGAGACCATCATTTCTCTTGGACACAAGGCGTTGAGTACAGTCTGAAATGAGGTCAGGGATTTGGTAGGTATGGGCCAGTTCTAAAACGCCAATCATCAGTTCGACATTTCCCTCAATCCAGTCCACGTCTTTAGTTTTGTACAAAAAGCAGATGAAAGCCTCGACCACTTCTGGGCTCACAGTCGGCATTTTGATTTCTCCAGTTTCAGCTTCGGACATTTTCGTTGACAGCATCGACCGAAATACTGGGCTATTTTCTAAAAACTCAAAAAATTATTATAAGTACAATGCTTAGTAAATGCATATACGCTACTGTTTGTTTTGCCTACCCGTCAGAACTTCCTTGTGAATGGACAAAGTGTGCTCCAGGGAAGACCCACACTTAATAGTAACAAGGTCAGCAAACTTTGAGGAAAATTTTGGGGCAGTTTTAGCAACAGCCGTCATCATATTTTTACTTTCGAACAAATTCACAGCCGTCGCTTTTTCTTTTCCTTGATTACAGTTTTTCATGTCGACTTCTGATGTACTAGCCACTTCATTTAACGCTGGAAGAAGCGCTTTGACGCTGACCTGATCTTGTTGAATGCTTTTGCAACTAGACGGATTTAGAAATTCGGAGACTCCTACTTCTGGCTTCAACAGAATTTGAAGTTGCACGTACACAGAAACGAACTCATGCTCCAGCGTCACAGGACCGTAGGAACTGTTTCTTTTACTGCCATCCGGGTGCAAGTGACAGAAATGTCTAAGAAATTCCGTAGTAAAAACTTTTTCATCAATTGAAATATTCAGCTCCTTGATGCGAATGCCTGATTCAATCAAAAATCAGTAAACTTACTAAAAATACATTCAACATTGAAGTTCTAGAAAGCATTGATTAAAATACATATCAATACATATATAGATTGGTGGACGATTTATTTGATTAATAACATTTTTTGATGATAGCTTCGTCCTCTTTGTTTAAGAAAAACAAGGTCACCAAAGCTTCTTTAATCTCATTTAATTCCAGTTTCACTCCATTTGGACAAGATTTCAATACGAGAATCAATTTACAATATTTGTTGTGGATGTAGCTGGGCAGCAACTTGACTTCCCTGGGTTGGGATAACAAAACAGAAATTATCAGAAATAGTTAGGTACTAGTTAGTAAGTAATAAGCACAACGAATTAGACATATATTTCAATGGAGGGTAATAAATTGACACATATGTACATACAACAAACGATTCATGTTTACGAGATCCACTTACAAATGAATGAACAGATTGTTAAAGCTGAAGCAGCCTTCCCCAGAAAGCTCCCAAGTTAAACCGCCTGTTTTGTAAAACGAATTACCACACACCTTAATTTCTTTGACTATTTGTGGAGTTGAATGGCCAGACTGGCCTGGTCTTTGACAACTATATGTGTCGCAGTACTGACAATATTGGTTAGTCACAGAAGTCGATTTAAACAATGCAAGGTTGTTAATTTCCATTAACCCACTCCCCTTCAGCTCCACCATCTAAATAAGAATGTAAAAGATAAGACAGAAATTAACAACATAAATATATGGAGTCATTGATTCATATCAAATAATTGTTAAACTCATAAAAAGTTGAAAGTACAAAGTAGGACCACCGACAGACAGTGACATACAACAACGATTTTCAATTTATAATTTATCACTTGGATTACGACAAGGTCGCCCTTTATCCAGAAAACAGTGGGTAATTGTAATTAAGATAAAGTTGCTTGGGTTGACTGGGCACACTTATGACTTACGATTAGATCAATTTGGATGTAAGTTTAACTTTGCGCCTTAAAAGATGACATGATGTTATGTATTTATTAAAATTACCAGTGATTTACTATTTAACAAAAATAACCTACCTGGCTCGGGCTCAGGCTCCAATTGCCAATTTCGCTTTCCACTTTCGAATTGCTCATTTTGTTGACTTAATTAACAGCTAGCAGAAAAAAGATGTAAAACTGTAAATAGATTGACTGTCAACCGTCAAGGTGAATATTAAACAGACTGTCGAAGGTCAAAGATGCAGAAGATGACCTGGCAACAGACCAGAAAGCAAAATATTAATGACTTTTGTTCGTAGTATGGTACAATGGTACGCAAATATTATATCCATTTATAACTACGAAAGACTGGGTGGTAAAAACTCAGAAAAGATCTCTCAAACTTGCGTTTGCTCCACGATTTACAATAACCGCCTGTATAGGC